>JAODAL010012803.1:0-93882 GCA_025379985.1 Phyllomedusa bahiana
ATTTAATTTTTAAATATGAATAATTGGGGCATTATTTTTACCATAAATATGAATCCAAAAGAAATACAGAAAATGGACACGGAACGTACCATTCGGACAATTCCGGAGGGTACGAAAAAATTGTACTTTAGATGAGGTATATAAAAACCAAGCAGAAGTTCTGAAAGAAAGGTTTATTCAGAAAGGATACCCTAGAAAATTAGTCCAGAATGCTAATGAAAAAGCCCTTGCAATGACACAGGAGGATTGTGTCACACAGAAACAAAGAGAGAATATCCTGATATATAAAAATAATTTTATCACGACATATTCGTCCCAACATAAAGATCTATATGGGATCTTGGAAAAACATTGGGATATTCTCCTATCAGATCCGGTATTGAAGCCACATATAACAACAAAACCCCACATCACATATCGGAGAGCGAGCACCTTAAAAAACAGTATAGCACCATCACGTCAAAGAGTCTATAATAATAGACCTAATGATTCAAAGGATGGTTCTGGGAATAATCCAAAAAGGTGCATTTCCTTGTGGTTTCCCCATCTGTAAATGTTGCCAAATGATACAAGTGGGTGATACCTACCAGTCTACGGTTACTAAAGAATCATACAAAATTAAACATCGGTTATCATGTAACTCTAGTTTTGTGATCTATTTGATCACTTGTGATTGTGGAAAACAGTATAACCATCGTTATAGTATAAAAAAGGGTAATAGATTATATAGTTTACCCAGACATATACAGGAAACACATAGTGATAATCAATACTGTTTAAAACTTCAACCTATAGACTATGTACACGAGAATGTCCCAGACCGGTTACAGTCCCTCATTAATAAAGAAACATTTTGGATGTTTAAATTAAACACCCTTAATCCATATGGCCTTAATGAGGTGCAAGAAATAGTCTATTGAAAAAAAAAAAAAATCTCTTCCCAAATAAATATTTATCTGTATATTGTTAATATGCTTTTAAGATCTGGAGGATACAGCTACATGGTAGCAATTAACAAGGTTAAATTACCGCAGTATAGATTTCCATAATTGGGATCAATGTGGGGGTGATATAAACGCAAGAGCGAGTTGAATGATATAGTAGTGGCAACCTAGAACGGACGCTCACAATGTGGAGCATGCGCAAATGGGTACTGTGAGCGCCGGACTGGAGTGGCGAAGTGCCTTTTCGTGAGCGCTTCCTCCCATGGCGCCAGCCACGAGAACGAACGTCTGCAGATTGAGGGGACTAACTTTCATCTGGAAGAACTTAGGTATGATAATGATATTGAAAAAGTATTGGACTAATAAGTATTTTGTTGAAGGATAGTTGTAAGTGTATGTATGGGTGGGGCGCCGCAATTTGGTAGGTTTATTGTAATAAGGGAATAGTATATAACGGGTATCAGCCCATAAGATCATCACTCCTGATGAAGCACGCTAGAGGCGTGCGAAACGCGTAGAGTCTTTTAGGGTTTATATTGTTTTTATGAAAAAAATATTTTTTTAATTGTTTTATGTAATTTCATGTGCACAATAAATATACCTTTTAAAAAATCAAGGTATAGTGTGTATTGCTCATATGAGCTTATACATCAAGGATAGAGCGCTGGAACCCTTTAAATTGGGAGCTATTTACAGCTCAGCATTATAATTTAATTCCTTGGATCTCCTCGTGCGGAGGAAAGAGCGTGTTGAAGTGGCCAGCAGCCCTATCATCGGATATACATCCACAAATGAGTTGTACCATTGTATAGTACAACTTGCTCAGGTGAGCATACAATATATTTTTATTCTAACCTTAATGTAAAATTTAATACACTATTGGCGTGCGCCTTTGTGTCCTCCCATCCCCTTTGTCTTTCCTCTCCTGAGGTTATACTGCACAAGAAGCACCTTTTATATAGGGTTATATGATAGAGGAGGAGCTGAGATATTCCCTTTATAGTGATATCCAGGAAGTTTTTTTTTTTTTTAAAAGAAATGTAGCTTCGGTAGTGATGTAATGTTCCAGGGTTGATAATCCTTTGATTCAGGTCCTTTGTGTCCTGGAAGAGCAATTGGGGTTATGTAAGAAGAGCTTTGGCTATGACAATTTTCATAAGCACCATTGTGCACCATAAGTCTGGGTACACACGCTTATCATGTTTTTCATCTTTTAACATACTAAACATATTCCTGTGATTTAATTCAAGTTAAAAAAAAATCAAGTCCCAGCTGGTCACACCTTGTATTCTGGCTATGGATAAGCATGGAACAGTTTTGGTCCCATATGTAGAATTTTGTCTTATTTATTTTGGAATTATAAAATCCAGATAAGACATAAAATAGTCACTTACGCGTTTCAAGCGCTAAGATGGCCCTTACTCACAGCTTAGTACATAGGGTGTAAAAGGCATAGAGCATGTTATAGTTCCAATCTATGCAGGTCATCTTTGTAGAAAATTATTAAATAGAGAAACATACTGGATTTTTATCCTGGCTACTTGCATGCCTCAAGACTTGAACAACAGACAGGATGTTATTTTGCATTATTGAGAGGTTATTTTATTCACATTTTTTGTTGTTGTGTATTTTTCATATCACATGATGTATTTCCTGTTTTTTTTTTCTATTTTGGGATACAAAATTTGTTCTAGCTGTGGTAGGGGCATCTTAGCAGCTGAAGTGCATAAGCAACTGTCTCATGTGTTATCTGGATTTTATACTTCCATAATTAGGAAGAAAATTTAAATCAAAGGGGGTGAATGGATTTTTTTTTGATAGGATTTAATGACCTGACGGAGACCAAAAGTCCATAAACAATCACAATAGAAATCAGCATAGGTGTCTTTTATTTAAGGAGAATCCCAGTACATCAACGAAACTGCTGTTTGATGAAGGGATTCTCCCTTAAAAAAAAGACACTTGCTGATGCCCATTGTGATTTTTTATGGAGCTTCGAGAGTGGGAAATTGGGTCCTTCCCCAAAGGGGTCTGTGCATTGAAAAGTGTGTAAGTGACGACGGAGGAATTTGGTAATGTCAAATTTTACATTTTTACAGGATGGAAAAAAAAGTGTGTTTTTTTTGTGAACTCATTTGGCTTGTTCGCTTCTGTATATTGCAAAAAGAAAATAGAATAATGCTTTTCTGTGGAACAGCATTATGTAAAAACATACACTTTTTTTTTGCAATGGAGCCCTACAGGTGATAGATGCCACTACTAGGCACCTATCAGAGGCATCCATTTCCTGTACGTTAAATAGATGCTAGAAATGTGGTGTGTACTTAGCCTAATATCCATTTGGCTCAACATTAAAATTTCAATACCATGAAGGACAAGCCCTAAGGTTATGCAATTTAGTGAAATGTCGCCAGATCTGCAAATGGTCCCATTTTCAAGCACAGAGTTCAATTTGTGGAATGGTGACACCTCAGAAATCCTATCAATAGGGATAATTGTGCAATGCCTCCTGTTCATCAACATGCTACTTGTCACACACTAAGCAACATAATCCTTAAATTTAGAGACCTTGGTTTATCACTCCAGCAGATCACTATTCACTGATATGTCAACCCTGTCCGATATTGTGCATCTTGGTTGTTGGGAGAACAACAATGAACGGGAATGACAGCAAGAGGTGTGTGTAGGTGAACATTTGCATCATCTGATTGGAAGAATGGCGCTTAGAGACCCACACTGTACTGCAAGTGAAATTGGCAATCCCAAGCCTAGGGCAGCAAACAGTGATGACAAACCATCAGAAGGTGTTTCCACCCCATTGAGATACCAGATATAGGTGATCCATTGACCTCACCCTACTGCTCTCAAGCGCTATCATTGTGCACAGCAAGATGGCAATGGAGGCTGGAAGGGGGGGCAAAACCATTAGCGATGAGTTGTTTTGTTTTGGGTTGCAAAGATAGCCAAAGATTGGCTGGGATCACTGGAGCCCAGGGCTTTTTAATGCAGGCCCCCTGTTGTTTGTGATAATGTGGCACTTGCGGGGCCCTAAATATGCTCCCAGGGACGTAGTGTCTTATTTTAAATTAGTACGGGGGAGATAAGGGGGTTTTTGAAAGGGGGGGCCTATAGGAGACCAAAGCTTTTCCAATGTTTTGCAAAAAAAGGGTTCGAAGTGTTTTTAAATGTGGTATCCAGCCATTATGGGTGGCCTCCCGGAACAGCTGCAGATGGGTGGGTGGCTGTTCCGGTCCAGGTCTCCGGGTCCATGTCGGGGGTTTGGGCCCGACCCGGATGGTATAAAAATCCCGTTTGAGGTGTGGGGGGCTGGTCTGCTACCGGAGTTTTTGGGATGGGAGCAGAGCGAGGAGAGGCTTGGCCCCCCCGGGCTTGGGGAAGCCTAGAACGGTTTACGTGGGATACTGTGTTTTTTGGGTTGGATGGTAGTCCAACCACTGTAGCTTAGGCTATACCTGAATTTTGTTAGTCAGTGGCCAGACGGCCCGAGGGTTTTTTTTATGTGTTTGTTTTGTGTATGCCCTACGTTTAACATGTGCCTGGAAGAAAAAAATGGTGAAGCCGATGGAAAAATGAAGCCTGTGTCGGGTGTTTTCCGTTTTTAAAAGCGGCAAACCCTGACTAAAGGGAAAAGTCCCCCCCAAGGACGGCCCAGGAGGGCGCCCTAAGCAAGCGGGGAAATTAAATATGGTGGGGTTTTATGTGTGGGCTTTGGGGGGCACGTTAATTTGCAAGTTTTGGGACACAGGTGTTGCCTAAGGGCTACAACAAGGGGGCGCAGGGGCCGCAAAAATTGTTCAAGTTTGGGCAAAAATTTCCCAAAAGTTGCTGAAAGAAAAATTTTAAAAGGGGCCAGAGGCCTGTTTGTAAAAGCAGTGCTTAAAAAAAGGGCCCTGTTGCTGCTAAAAGACTGGGGTTGCTGCTCCCAAAAGTTTTTTTTGGCCCCATGGGGGGGCGGGCCCGAAGAAAACCTTTGGAAGGAGGCGACTGCCCAGCAGCCGGAAAAAAAAAGAGCTGGGGGCCCCAGAATTTGGGCCCAAGCAAGGGAAAGCAAAGGAAAAACCTCGGGGGGCCATTTTGAGACACAGAGCGGGAAAACAAAAGGGCCCATTATAAATAAGGGGCCCGCAGTTGTAAAGGGAGTGGCTTACCACGAACCAAAAGGGGCCTTGCAGCTGGATGTCCAGGGGGCAAAACCAAATCGACTGCCCCCAAGTGTAACCGGGCCCAAAGGGTTTTGCCCCGGATCCCCTGCGGGTTTGGAAACATTTTCCCATGAGAGGATGTCCCGTGGCGGGGGGGGCCCTTTATTGCCCAAACCCAAAAAGGGGGTTTAAAATTGGGAACAGGGGGGAAGGCTGCAGGGCAAGAGGGGATGCGTGTTCCCAAAGAGCAACCCCCGGGCAGGGAGCCGCTACCCCCCCCACCCGGGAGGGGCCATTTTGGGAAATGCCCCCGAAGGGGGAAAAGTGCTCCTGGCTGCCCTCTCAGGGGGGGCCGGAGGGTTTTGCAGCTCCCAAGCCCGGGAGCCTCAAGGTAAAAGAAGGCCCCCCTTTTGGCAAACATGGACAGCCCGCGGGAAAGTCCAGACTGCTCCCCGGGGGCCTTTCCCGGGTGTGAAAGGACCCATCAGGGCCCCCGGGAAAGGGACTGCCCCAAATTTGGGGTGTTTTGCGGATGACACCTGTGGGGGGGACTCCCGGGCATGGATTGTGGGAAAAACCGGGGTTTTGGACCATGCAAAAGGCCCAGACTGTTTGCCTGACGGTAAAGAGTGTTTTTGGAAGCAGCGGGGACTCTGAACTTTTAAATTTCCGGGTTTTCTCCCGGCATGCTTTCCTGGGGGATTCGGACTTTATAAAACCTATTTTTATAAAAAAAATTGTGCCAGCGGGAAAATAAAGATAAAATTTTATGGACCCTTCAAACTGAGGTACAAAACTGACAGGGGGAGGATAGCCGTATCCAAAAAAGCTAGCTCCGGGACGGGCACGTTGAACAAGTAACCTGGTGGAGCGGTTTGCCCAAAGCAACAAGGTGCCTCTGCCCCTCTTGTTGGGGAAAGGGAATAAATATGCGGGGCCCTGAAGCTGTGGGTGAAGTTTTCCTGCGGGCCCAGTTGGTGAGTGTGGGGGCCAATGACCCCAGCGAAACTGTGTGTACGGAGGGTAACGTGCAAGTTGCTGGTCTGTCCCTAAAAGGTTGTGGCGGGGGTTTAAGCACATTGTGTGCGGGTGCGGGATGTCTGGGGGTTGATGGCAATCCTGGGGACTGGTTTGCGGTCAAACATTTCCCCTCCCAAGAGCTGATGTGGTTCCCATTTGCAATCAGGGACGCTCTGCTGGGGGGGAAAAGGTGATGGATTTTGCCTGGTGGGGAACCCCAGGGCCCCGTGTGTTCCCTGGAAAGGAGAAGGAAAACCCCAGGATATGAGGAGACTATGAGGGTGAAGTCGGTTAGTTACCAAGGGGAAAAAAACTCTGTAAAGGCCCTTCAGTTGCAGTGTGGGAGTGGATGTATGTGTCTGTGAAACGGGAGTACTGATGATGAAAATTTTTTTAAAAAAAAAAAATTGTGGGGCCAAGGCGATTTTTGTGTAAGCCCCAATCAGGGTATTACAGAGAAGTTTATCTGTGCTGAAAATCCATATTGTGCCCCTGCGGGGGAATGAAGAGAACATTCATGCTGGGCCCGTAGTGCCCCTGGGGAAAAACTTGTCCAATGGTTGGGGGTTTGTCCTATTTTTTACTGCGGGTGGCCAAAGATAAAAGTGACTGAAGGAAGGGAAAAAAGGGACCCCGCTGGGACCCAGAAAAAAAAAAGGGGTTTGGGCTCAAGTTAGTGAGGGGCAGGTCAGAAAATTTTTGGGAACCCTAAATTTGGGAAGGAAACCCAGAAATTGAAGCTGAGGTAAACGAAAGGAATTCTCTAGTCTGTTTTTGTCGGGCAGTATCCCTGAGTTAAGGGAAGCAGGTATACTGAGATTCCCCCTTTGGGAGATAGATCCCGGGGGGGTGGAGGAAGTGCTCCATATGTTTTGCAGTAAGGTCTAAATGCGCCTAGGAGAGGGTTCTGTCTCCCCAGGCTAAAATGGGGAAAAAAACCTGCCATAATCATGGGGTTTGGGTGGGGTTTTCCTAAACGTTTGCTGTATACTCACGAAAAAGGGAAAAAGTTAAAGTTTTGGAGATGGCCCAACACTTCTCAAAAGTTTTTTTTGAAGTGGGGGAAAACCCAAGTAATAGAGAAGTTTGAAGACATGTCCGGGGAAATCGGGTTTTTGGACTCTAAAGGGTTTGGGGAATTTGATGCATACCGGGATGCGGAGGGGCCCCCTAAACCAGGTGCTAAGAGTTTTTTCCCTGGTGCACAAGACCCAAAAGGGGCAAAGCTTCAAAGAGGGGGGTCAATGGGGGCCCAGTTGACTTTTTTTTGAAGGGGTTTTTGGGTTTCCATCATGATCCTGCAACAAAGAGGTAGCAGGTTGGGGTTAGGTGGCCCCTAGGGGCAAGGGTTGGATGTGCCCTGAGATTTTAAATTTTCATTATTTGCCTCGGGGGAATTTTGTGGGGTTGGGGGGAACCAAAAAAAAAGGGCTCCTGCTTTTTAAAAGATCCAAAATAGGGAAAGAAACTGCCCGTGGGCCCCAAAAACCAATTTAGTCTATGTGGGGGAAAAAAGGTACTAGGTCTGAAGCGCGATATTTGAGGTTGTCAGGAAAAACCCCGGGTAATGTGGGCATCCCGGGCTAAAGGTGGTGACATTTTTTGCAGAGTGTGCAGGTTTTTCCCCACTGGTTGAAAGGGCTATGCCTGTCGGTTGCCCAGTGGGGGAGGAGTGAATGGAAAATGATAACCCAAAACTGAGCTGGGGCATGGAAAGGGGTTTCCCCCAAACCCCCTGAGGTTGAGGGAAGAGGTTCCCCCCAAAATAAAAGTTTTAAAACCCCGGAGGACCCCTGGGCTTTGTGAAAAAGCCCTAGGGGCTTTATAAAGGAGGGGAGGGATGTGAGCAGAGTGGCAAGAGTGTTGCCTGGTTCGGGCCATTTTGGGGGGAGCCCGTCCTAGAAAGAGACATGCCACCAAGACCGGGCTTGGGGGGGGGTCCAATTGCTATCTGTCACCCAACACTGGGTTTTAGACAGTTTGAATGAAATTGGCGGGGTATCCACCAAATTAGGGGTTTTGGCCCCCCCGGAAAAAGTTTCCAGATGGGTGGGTGGCTTTTCCCCCGGGCCCCAAAGGTCTCCGGGGGTCCTTTGCCCGGATTTTGGGGCCGCCCCGGGGAGGCAAATAAAAATCCTGTTTTCTGCGGTGATCAGGGGGCCCGTGGCTGTTTCCGGTTTTTGGGGTATGGAAAGCAGAGCTGGGGAGGCCCCGGGCCCCCCAAGGCTTGAGGGAAGCCAAGAACGGTTACATGGGGATCCCCCTGTTTTTTTTGTGGGTCGGGAAAGGGTAGACCCCAGACCAATGTTTAGCAAAAGGTCTATCCCTGAATGTTATATCATGGCCAGACGGCCCGAAAGGGGTTTTTTTTATTTTGTTTGTTTTGTGTACTGGGTGTACGTTTAACAAAAGGCCGGGAAAAATAAAAAATGGCTGAAGCCCCGATTGAAACTGAAGCCTGTGTCGGGGGGTGCCATCCCTTATAACAAAACGGCGACCCGTAGCTGAAGGGAAATCCCCCCAGGCGGCCCCGGGGGCGGGCTAGACGCAAGCGAGGGTTACAATATATTTTTAAAATTTAAATATATATATATATAATTTATAAATAAATAAAAAATATTTATATATAATATATATATTTTAATATATTTTATATATATAATTATATTTTTATATATTTATATTTAAATATAATTTTATATTTACAATTGAAAACTAGAGGATTACATGCCTATATAAAAAAAACATCTCCATGTTTAGGTCAATTGAATTACCTAAATTATTTTATTTGGGCATGTGCCAGAATGGGGAGCGGATTTTTTAAAGCATTTTTTTTTAAATTTTTTGAAATCAAAAGTTTGAACACCAAAAGCAACAAAATTTCACCTGGGCCAAAACCCAAAGTCAAAACCACAAAGAATATGGTCACGAAAAAGTACCATAAAAGGGTTTTAATTCAAAAGTTTATTTAAAAAATATTAAAAAATACATAAAAAAAACAAAAAACAGGGGAGATATAGACATTTGGGGGAAGGGAACAACACTTAAGGGCCCGTTTACACGGGTTATTGCAGGGACGGGTTGCAGCCGTATTGCGCGCCGTACGCGCTGCAATAAAGGGGGGGAAAACTTTCCCAGCCAAAATTTCGGTAAAAAAAAATTTCCAAAAAAGAATTTGTGGATTCCCTTCCCTTTCCCCGCCCCCGGGAAATTTGGAAAGTGACATTTCACAATTTTCCCGGCGGGTTTAAAGCGGGTTTTTTAATGAAAGTCCCAAGGGGCCTGGGCAAACGCCGCAGTCCCCCCCCCCCCCCCCCGCCCCCTTTAAATCAAACCCCTAAAATTTGGGGGGAAAACTGTACCCCAATTTCGGCTTGAATAAAAACCTTGTGAAAACCCGGGCCCCTTTGAAGGGGATCATCAACCCCTATAAAAACCAAAAAAAGATAACATAATTAGAAAAAAAAAAGAGTACATCTAATTTCACAAAAGATAATACAGACAAAGAGAGTCTTAAAGGCAAAAGGGACTTTCTCAACCAAAAAAAATTAATTGAATCCTAATGACTCCCAATACTCAAAAGGCAAAAATAAATATAGATTGTGTTAAACATGATCCTCAAAGTGTCCTTGTAAAAAATAATTTAAAAGGTCCCCATAATTGAAGGGAAAGTGCTTTTAGAAAAATCCCCTTCCATGAAAGAGATAATTTAAAACCGGGGAAAAGGTCAAAAAATAAAGCATACAAAAAAAAAGTGGGCCTTAAATAGAAATGGCTTTTGGTTTAAAAAAAAAGATTACTGTAACATAATTTTAATTCCCAGATTAAAAGCTGGGAAAAGAAAAAAAATTTCCCAAAGGCGTTTCACGTGTAATTTTGCTTCTTCAGGGGATATTGTAACTAGCCTGTATATGAGGGCCCTTAAAAAAGCAAAAAAAGATAATAGAAAATAAACTGCCCCCCGAGAAAACCTAGCAGCGGTTTTGACGCTTCACCACGCGTCCCGGCACCACAAAGAGGTGTGACACAGATGCAACTCACACCACGATCCCGACGCGACATGGGGGCGGGTACGATGACGCGCCCATGTAAAGACGAATCTCCATGGGCACCCACAAATCTCCGGAGCCCAAAAGTGGTTGGCGCACAGAAACTAATCAATAAATTTTAAATAAAAACGGGAAAAATGTACATATATAAAGAGGGGGTTTTACAAAGAAAAAGAAAATAAAGGGGGGACTAAATTTTTGGTTAAACAATGACTGAAATTTAAATATGAATAATAAATGGTGATACATAAAGTGTCACTTAAAAGCTAAAGTGAAGGGAAAAAAAAGGGAAGTGCTAAAATGTAAAAAATGCCACCAAAAAAAAATTCATTTAAAAATTTTAAAATTTGATACAATGGCTCAACAAATTAAACACCCAAAATAAATAAAATTTATGTGAAAAGGGCAAGAGAAAAAACAATTTGTGAGGAAAAAAAAAAACCCGCTTTTTTCCCCTCCTCTACAAAACCGGGTCACAAAAAATTCTTTTTGCAAAATGTGTTTTGATCTTCAAAAATGTCTCATCTCTTCACTCAGGGGGTGAATTTTAAAAATTTTTTCTATTAAAAAACTTCAAAAGTTTAAAAACACAAAGGGAAATTTTTAAAGCCTTTAAAAAAATGAAATTTTATTTTTTGGGGAAAATTATTGGCAAAAATCTGTGTAAATTAGAGACACACTGTGGATGTATTTTATTACAAACCAATACACCACTGCTTCTGTGTTTAAAAATCATGGGAAAGTCCCAAAGAAAACAGCCCAAGATATCAGGAAAGAATTGGGACTTACACAATTCTGGGTCATCCCGGGGGCAAAATTTTCCCGTACCTAAGGTGCCTCGTTCCTCTGTACAAACAAAATTTTATGCAAAAATACCAAAAAAAATGGGAAATTTTCCCGCAAACATAACCCCTCAGGAAGGAGGAAAGGTTTTGCCCCGAGATGTGCTTTGGTCCAGCCTAAAGCATATAAAACCCAAAAAATTAGCAAAAGGCCTTGGAAAATTTCTGGGGGAAGCTGGTAAATTTTTCGCATTTTCACAGTGAAATAGTTCTGTATCAACATGGGGTGAAAGGTTTACTCTGCCAAAAGAAGCCCTTACTTCCAAAAGAAACATAAAAAAAAGCCAGATTTCTACATTTTTGGATAAATGTTTCTGTGGCCTACAAAAATAAAATTTAACTGTTTTGGCCCCTAAAAGATCATTTTAGTTTGGAGGAAAAAGGAGAAACCTTTGTCTCAAAAATCAGCCCCGAGGGGTTTAAAACTTTGGGTTTGGAAAAAGGGGCCTTTTAAATGGACAATGACCAAAAAAACGTACTGCCCCGGGGTTTAAGGATAACCGGGGCAAATGTTTTTTGGGGCGGCCATCACAAATCCTGATCTCAATCCAAATTTAAAATTTTTGGGCAAAGCTGAAAAGGGCAGGTTTTCAACAAGTTGGGCCTACCCCAATTTTAAAAGGGTCAAAATTTCCCTACCAACTATTGTGAGAAGCTTGTTGGGAAAGGGTCCAAAAAAATTCGGAAAACCCAAATCCTACGTTTAAGGGAAAAACTACTAAAATCAAAAGACATTTATGTAAACTTTGATTTGCCCGAAAAATTATTTAAAAATGCCCAAAATAATTCTCTCCAATTTTTCTTTACATTTGTTTAAAATTTAAATAATTTTTTGGGTTCCCAAATTAAACCCGAAATGGGGAAGGTTTATTCTAAAATTTTATGTCAGATAGTGAAAAAAAAATGCAAGATCTCTTTCTATATTTGTGTATGGAAAATTCGGTTTCCCAAATGTATTATAATTTGATTTTACAAACATTCTAACCATCCCGTGATTTCCAAAATTCAAAAATTTTCTTTTTTTTGTGTTGCAATTTTAAAAATTTTAGGGTGTTTATTACCCTGGGAAAAATTTAAATTGGGAATTACAAGGTTGCAAATTACCCTGTTTTCTTATTACATCTATATATTAATAAATAAAATCAAACTTAGTGGATCGGAACTCTCTGCATTCACCCAATTAAGAACGTTGAAACTGTGACTGTGCAATCTGATCCTGATAATAAAGGAGCACAATTAAATAGAAGAATATTAATAAACTCTAACATCCATTTGGCTCATAATAATATTATTATACCTGCAGAAGAAAGTGGTAATTACACATTTTACAATTAACTTTATTCACACTGAATATATTAATAGATTACATAAAAGTTGTTTTTTTTTATCTAAAATGTTATTTTCAAGGGTAAAAAATTGCTTGTTGTCTGAAGGGCACATTTGCAAAGTATACACAGATAAACAAAAATATATACATACTCAACCCTTCATACAAGAATATACAACTATAACCATACACACACACAGTCATGTATATGCAGTCACATATATAAATATACAACCACTGGCATAACATACTATGATACTGTGGCTGAGGAAGTCCTCTCCCTTGTTCAGTGGCTTTTGTCGTGTACTGAAATCAGAAAACACGATTCAGAAATTTAGCTCAGTCAAATAATTTTGCTCTATCTCTAAAAGGAAAAAATGCCTACAACTTATTGAGAGGTGGGTTTGGCTAGTGGAAAGCAATCATGGCCCCAACAAGAAAGTGGTCAGTTATATTGAATTAAACGATTATACAACATGGAATGCGGCTGAAGATGTTGGTTGTTCCCATTAAGCTGTGTCTTTAGGAAATGGATATTTGGGCCTTCATTGTACAGTTAGTGAAATTGTTTCTTTTTTTGTTTTCTTTTTTTTGCCTAATAATAGTAATAATCATAAGCTTTATTTATATAGCACCAACATATATATTCCCAAGCACTTTACAATTTAGAGGGTATGGGTACAGATGAAAACAAACATTACACAGTAAAAAAACTACTGACAGATTAGACACATGACCCTTGGGCCACATGTATGAAAACGGTTTTAGGTCTAAAACTCACTTTTTTGGACATAGGTTAATATGGGCAAAAAAGTGAGTTTCAGACCTAAACCTTTTTCATACATGTGGCCCAAGGTGTGAGGGTCCTGCTTGCAAGAGCTTACAATCTGTTAGTTTGTATGGGTGATACGAAGGGTGAAAAGTGCTTGGTTTACATAATGGTCCAGCCATGTTTTATATATATATATATATATAGGTAGTTTAAATAAAAAGTAGATGAGCGTGCCACCCAGACAGTACATATATAAACAGATAAGTGCCTGTGAGCGCCCAAGTGCAGGGAGTATTAAAAACGTTTGTCAGGAAAAAAAATTCTTTAGTTGAAAAAGAACCAATGTTCACCAAGACCTTGTTATTCAGACAGGCACGAGTGAAAGTTTTAGTTTTTCTTAAAAAAAGTGGTTTGTTTTCAAAAAGAACAATGCGTTTCGTCAGCACGAAAATTGGTGTAGCATCTGTAAATATTGGAGAAGGGCATGGGAAGTTTGGATGATTGAAGCATGTAATCTGATATCGGATAAGCAGAGTGGAGTGATCAGGTAGGGTAGTAGACAGAAATGAGGAAGGAGATGTAGGGAGGGGTGCAGCACTGTGGAGAGCTTTATGGGTGATAGTGATTAATTTATGTTGTATTTTGTACTGAATGGGCAACCAGTGCAGTGACTGACAAAGGGTAGAGGCATTCAGGGCCGGGATGATGGGTAGGCGAAGGTAGACGACTGCCTAGGTCTCCACTTCATCCCAGACAGGAAGGGGCACAAATAGGTATGGAGTGGGCTGAATATTACATTGGGAGGGGAGGGGTGAGCCGCTAAATGCCTTATTTGCCTAGGGCACCAGAATACCTTCTTCCTACTTGGAGGCATCAGTATAGTATCTTGAAAGAAAGATAAGCCTGGTTTTTGCACACAGGACAGATTGGAGAGGGGAGAGTTTACAGAGAGGAAAATTGATGAGCAATGAGTTGCAGTAGTTAGGACAAGAAAGAATAAAAACAACAATGAGAGTTTGCGTTGTTTCCTCAGTAAGAAAAGGACAAATTCTGGAGATGTTCTTGAGGTGCAAGTGACAGGAACAGGAAAGAAATTGGATATAGGGAGTGAGGGACAAACCAGAGTATAGTATGACCTCAAGATCGAGGGCCTCGGAGTCATGGTAGTTGTCACATTTTCCGAGGTTCAGTTAGGACTGACACTGAAGATTCCGGGTAGTTGTGGATACTCTGGGCCACCCCGAGCGATGATGGCATATCAGATGATGCCAGAGAGTGGAGTCTAAGGGACCCAAAGTCTTCACCGAAGCCCGCTGCAAGGCCTGACAGGCGTAGCTGCGGGGAACACCCAGGTGTGGCCAGTCGCGCTGACAGCCAAATTACTGGTAATGGGACACCAGTAAAGACAGAGATGATGGATTACAGGCCAGTGTAACCATAGATAGGTAGACAGAGTCTCAGGTAGCTAGCGGGCTGGTGCAACAGCAAGTAACAGCAGAAACGTAGCTAGCAGCAGAATCAGGAACACAGGTGTCAGGCTGACAAGACGGCAGATAACAGCAGAATCAGGAACACAGGTAACAGGTAGACAGGACAACAGGAAACATCAGGGCTAAACGTACGCAGGAACAAACAGGCTTAACAACAGCTAACAGCAGGAACGCAGAGGTCAGGAGCTCAGATGGACATTTAATGAACTGACCAGGAACAGAGACAGTAACAGCAGAAATGTAGGCACATGATCAGGTTGCAGGAACAGCAACGAGGACACAGCAGGGTTAAACCTAAATGGGAGCTGGGACCTAGGCAGGTAGCTGACAGGCATGACGGCAGGGAACAACAAAAATGAGGTATCAAGAACAAAGGTAGCTGGAACAGCAGCCAGGACGCTATGGGATTAAACATTAGGCTGAAAGCTGGGTTCAAGGCAAGTAGCTGACCGGCATGATGGCCAGTAGCAGTAGAATCAGGAACACAAGTATCAAGCTGACAGGAGAGCAGGTAACAGCAGAATCAGGAACACATGTAACAGGTAGACAGGATGACAGGAAACTGCAGGGCTAATCATACACAGGAACAGACAGGCATAATGACAGGTAACAGCAGGAAGCTGTGGTCAGTAGCTCTGAGGTTAATTAATGAACTGACCAGGAACAGAGTCAGGAAGTTCCTTAAATAACTGGAGGTCATAAGTCATTGGACAGGTAATTGAGACACTGTCACTTTAAATCCAGACCAGTGAGTGTGCATACAGACAGAGATAAGAACACGGACATGAGCAAGAATGAGGACCGGTGAGTACACAGCAACAATGGACACTGTAGGGAACTGGACTGAAACAGGAACGCAGCAAGGAAATGGCCATGTCCACATGGACCATGACCGTACTCCCCTTAATCCCACTCCTTCGCTTGCAAATCCACAGAAAGCAAATCCCACATAGGTCAAGGACCCAAAACTTCTATGGGGGCAACTCCAAAATCACCTAAAGGCTAGTGATAGCCAGTTCCGGGAAGTGGAAATCATTTAGAATTTCAGTAAAAATCTGATTCTGAACGAAGGGGATCCATGGTAACAAATCTAAAATGGCTTCAAGTACATGGTATGACATGGGGCAAAGAACTATGGGAGAAAGAAAAGAACACCCTCAATGACATGTGCAGACAGGCAGCCAATCAGCAGCTATCCAGCTTCTGTGATGTCTTAAATTCTGCCACTTGTCACTGTGTCTCCTGTGCATAAGCATCTGTCTGTAGCAGTACTAGATTGCACTCTGTACAAAATAATTCCGATTTTCAAGCTACTGGGGTGAAAGACCTTCACAGGTGTTTGTCATATACACACCTGTTCCTGAACCAGCGTTTTTTTATTTTGGGATACTGCAATTTGTGGCAAAGAGTTAATTTATCCACTTCTGGGGGGAATTCTGTGTCAAATCCAGTGTGCGTGTATTTGTGCCCTACACATGAAAAGGAAAAATGGAAAGCAGACCAATATATAACAAAGAAATATCTACTAAAATACAATAGTTGGAAAAGATATTTCAATAAAATCTAACTTTTAATAAACACTAAAACAACAAATCCACATCTACTAGATAAATCAACCTGAGGGACTCACCATATCTTCCAAGGTGACTTGTAGTTTGAATAATCCAATGTTCCTATAAAGTATAAGAAAAAAAGGTATAACAGAGATTTATAGTGTGGGTAAAAGGGAGCCAATTTATCCATATCTATACTCAAGTCCTATCCAGGCCCTCTTCGGGATAGGTGCCCTAAAAAGATCGGTCCCACACCTATCAAACCCTAAGATAGATTCCCTAGAACTTCACCTTAAACGTAAAACCCCACACTTAACAAAGTGTACAAAAACACCCAGATGCATTTCTTTCAGCAGTAGCTGAATTCATCAGTGGGTGAAAGAAAATTCAAGCATATTATCAACAACAACATGGGGTGAGAGGCTAGTGTGCCTATCAAACAGATGTCTCTCTGTAGTGACCCAAACCAAGAATGTCTGTATCCTCTATAAAACGGGGTTAACCCCACCCCCAAACTGAGAATGTCTCCAATCAGAAGAACAGATTAATATTCCAATGGGTGGACTCCACACAGTTATCAAGGTTCCCCCCTCATCCAATAAACACAAAAAATTGCAGCTTATTTTAGATATTGTATATATCATCTCATAAACATCTTTACAGTGCCACTGGTCCGTATCACGCTGGAACTTGGCGTTGCCATAACTCCAATGCACCTGCGCACACTATCATTGATAGTGTGGCTGTGTGAAATGACAAAACCAATTCTACGGATGCGCTCGGATTTATTTTTAACCCACAACGTTCAAATACCTATAATGCGCTTGTGCGTCCCACAGATCGTAGTGTGGCTGCACACAACAATCACAAGGCATGCGGATAGCAAGGCACATACCCTGCTACATCCACCGCCAGATTCTCTGTATCCAATTGTAACCAATACGGCAAGCTGATGTGCAAGCTGCCGCCCTCTTCTTCCAATGATGATGGGATTAAACATTAGGCTGAAAGCTGGGTTCAAGGCAAGTAGCTGACCGGCATGATGGCCAGTAGCAGTAGAATCAGGAACACAGGTATCAAGCTGACAGGAGAGCAGGTAACAGCAGAATCAGGAACACATGTAACAGGTAGACAGGATGACAGGAAACTGCAGGGCTAATCAAACACAGGAACAGACAGGCATAATGACAGGTAACAGCAGGAAGCTGTGGTCAGGAGCTCTGATGGTCATTAATGAACTGACCAGGAACAGAGTCAGGAAGTTCCTTAAATAACTGGAGGTCATAAGTCATTGGACAGGTAATTGAGACACTGTCACTTTAAATCCAGACCAGTGAGTGTGCATACAGACAGAGATAAGAACACGGACATGAGCAAGAATGAGGACCGGTGAGTACACAGCAACAATGGACACTGTAGGGAACTGGACTGAAACAGGAACGCAGCAAGGAAATGGCCATGTCCACATGGACCATGACCATACTCACCTTAATCCCCCTCCTTCTCTTGCAAATCCACAGAAAGAAAATCCCACATAGGTCAAGGACCCAAAACTTCTTTGGTGGCAACTCCAAAATCACCTACAGGCTAGTGATAGCCAGTTCCGGGAATACCTAGAAAAGGAGGTGCACAGGAGAAACAAACAGAGCACTTGGCAGAACCATAAGACAGGTGGATACAGAAGCTCTGGGCAAGACAATGAGCCAGCGGGTACAGATGCTGTAGGTGAACCATAAGCTAGTGGCTATAGAACCTCTGGGTGAAACATGAGCCAGTGGATTAAGAAGCTCTGGGTGAAACCATGAGCCAACAGATGCAGAAGCTCTGAAAGAACCATGAGCCAGTGGGTATAGAAGCTCTAGGTGAGTCCATGAGCCAGAGGGTACAGGAGCTCTGGGCAAGACCATAAGCCAGCGGGAACAGAAACACTGAGCAAACCGTGAACCAACAAGTACTGAAGCTCTGGGTGAGACCATGAGCCAGCAGGTAAAGAAGCTCTGAGCGAACCACAAACCACCAGGTACAGAAGCTCTGGGTGGAACCATGAGCCAGGCGGGTCAGAAGCTCTGGTTGGAACCAGGAGGCAGGCAGGACAGAATTTCGGGGTGGAATCATGTGTCAGACAGATCAGAAGCTCTGGGCAGAACCATGAGCCAGGCAGGTCAGACAGGGCCACCTCAGGGGAATCCATGATCAATTCATTCTGTTGCATTTTCCAGGGGTCAGTTAGGACTGAATCCGAAGTCGCCAGGTAGTTGTGAAGCCTCTGGACCACTACGAGCGATGATGGTGTAAAAGACCACACCAGGGAGCGAACCCTAAGCGTTGCCTGGTCTTTACCGGAGCTTGCTGAAAGACCAGTCTGGCTTAGCTGGGGGGAACCCTTGGTCGCTCCAACTGACGTTGCTACTCTCGGTGATAGACAAAGTGCTGGAAGTGATTCCTTACATGGCATGACAGGATTGAAGGAATTGTCTATTAGAAGAAACTTCATTTCAAAAGGGGCCAAAGAAAAACAAGTTTTACAGCAAAAGCAATGTTTCCTCTTGTCCTCCTCCCACCCGAAACAATATATATATATATATATATATATATATATATATCTATATATATATATATATTATAACATCACCCGGCACTTTTTTTAGGTACACCTGTCCAAATGCTCGTTAACACTTAATTTCTAATCAGCCAATCCATGGTGCAACTCAGTGCATTTAGGGATGTAGGGACTTGGTCAAGACAATCTCCTGCAGTTCAAACGAGCATCAGTATGGGGAAGAAAGGTGATTTGAGTGCCCTTTTAACGTGGCATGGTTGTTGGTGCCAGAAGGGCCCGGTCTGAGTTATATCAGAAACTGCTGATCTCCTGGGATTTTCACGACAACCATCTCTAGGGTTTACAGAGAATGGTCCGAAAAAAAAAAAAACATCCAGTGAGCGGCAGTCCTTTTGGGCGGAAATGCCTTGTTGATGCCAGAGGTCAAAGGAGAATGGGCAGACTGTTCGAGCGATAGAAAGGAACAGTGACTCAAATAGCCACCCGTACAACCAAGGTAGGCAGAAGGGAGAAATCTCTGAACGCACCATACGGCGAACTTTGAGGCGAGATGGGCTACAGCAGCAGTAGACCACACCGGGTGCCACTCCCTTTCAGCTAAGAACAGGAAAACTGAGGTCCAATTTGCCCCAAACTCATCGAAATTTGACAGTAGAAGATTGGAAAAACGTTGCCCGGTCTGAGAGTCTCGATTTCTGCTGCGACATTCGGATGGTAGGGTCAGGAATTTGGCGTCAACAACATGAAAGCATGGATCCATCCTGCCTTGTATCAACGGTTCAGGCTGGTGGTGGTGGTGTCATGGTGTGGGGGAAAATTTTCTTGGCACTCTTTGGGCCCCTTTGGGGACCAATTGAGCATCATTGCAACACCTTGTGGAATCTATGCCACGAAGAATTGAGGCAGTTCTGAAGGCAAAAGGGGGTCCAACCCGTACTAGCATGGGTGTACCTAATAAAGTGGCCGGTGAGTGTATATATAATTTATTGTGGGTTAAACAGGAAATAAATGCAATTGTGCCTTTGTTTCTTTGGTTTTATTTTTGTTGGTGTTTACACTGAACCGTTTAGTTGACATGTTATCTGTATTCTGCCAGACAGTACGTATACAAGGGTTAACCAATACCACCACATGGTCACCGAATGTCACCACTATGTAGTGACTAATACCACCACATTGTTACTGACCAAACCAGTATACCCAGACCAATAATACCAATAAAATCAATATACAAAGACCAAATATTACTGCCACATCATGACCACATATTTCCACAATAAAGAGATTCAATATAAATACCATAGTGTTACTGAATATAAACCATTATGCTAAGACCACTATTACCACCATACAGTGACCATATAGTAGTAGTACTGTACACAGGCTCTGCAGAGTGTATATTACATCCATATAGTGGTAGATAGCAGTTTACACAGGCTCTCTTCACATAAGTGATTACAGTGCAGTTACATCCAGAGACTCATAGGTGATGTTCCCCATTACGAGTTATCTTTCCCCCTTTTTTTTCTTCATCCACTCCAGATCATCATGACTAGGGATGAGTGAATCGATTCTAACGAAGTGGAAATCATTTAGAATTTCAGTAAAAATCTGATTCTGAACGAAGGGGATCCATGGTAACAAATCTAAAATGGCTTCAAGTACATGGTATGACATGGGGCAAAGAACTATGGGAGAAAGAAAAGAACACCCTCAAGACTTTTGCAGACAGGCAGCCAATCAGCAGCTATCCAGCTTCTGTGATGTCTTAAATTCTGCACTTGTCACTGTGTTTCCTGTGCATAAGCATCTGTCTGTAGCAGTACTAGATTGCAAATCTGTACAAAATAATTCCGATTTTCAAGCTACTGGGGTGAAAACCCCACCTGGTTTTCCCGAACCAGAGGGTTTTTTATTTTGGGATACTGCCCCTCTGTTGGGGAATAGAAAAATTTGGCCAAATTTCTGGGGGGAATTTGTGTCAAATCCCGGTTTTGGTGAAATTTTTGCCCTACACTGAAAAGGAAAAAAAGGAAAGCAACCAATATATAACAAAGAAAAATCTACTTTAAAAAACAATAGTTGGGAAAAAATTTTCAAATTTAAAAACTTAAATTTTAATTTAAAAAACTAAAAAAAACAAATCCACTTTTACTAATAAATCCCAAACCCGGGGGGACCCCCCATATCTTCCCAAAGGGGACTTGTAGTTTTTAATAATCCAAAAGTTCCTATAAAATATAAGAAAAAAAAGGTTAAAAAGGAAATTTTTTTAAATGTGGGGAAAAAGGGGGCCAAATTTATTTCCCTATCTAACACAAATCCCCATCCAGGCCCTCTTCGGGTAGGGGGCCCTAAAAAAAATCGGGCCCACAACCCATCAAACCCCCCAAAAATAGATTCCCCAGAAGTCACCTTAAACGAAAAAACCCCCCCAACTTTAAACAAAGTGTACCCCAAAAACACCCAGAAGCATTTCTTTCAGCGTACTGAATTCAACAGTGGGGGAAAGAAAAAATTTAAAGGGGATATTAAACAACAAAAACTTGGGGGGTGGGAGGTAGTGTGCCTATTTAAACGATGTCTCCCCCTTTTAGGGACCCAGACCAAGAATGTTTTGTTTTTTCTATTAAATGGGGGGGTTTAACCCCCCCCCCAAACTGAAAATGTCTCCAATCAAAGAACAGATTAAAAATTCCCAAAAGGGTGGACCCACAAAAGTTATCAAAAGGGGTTTCCCCCCTCCCTCCAATAACACAAAAAAATTGCACGTTATTTAGATATGTACCCATAACATCTCATAAACCTTTACATTTCCATGGTTCCCCCTATCCACTGGGAAAAAAACGTTTCCAAAAAAACCCAATGCACCTGCGCACCCTATTTAAAGATATGTGGCCCGGGCGGGAAAAGACAAACCAATTCTTGGATCGCTCGGTTTTATTTTTAACCCCCAAGTTCAAATAACCCCTTTTAAAGGCCCCTTTTGCGGCCCACAGAACGTTTTGTGTGGCGCGCACAAAAATCCAAGGGGATGGGGTAGCAAAGGGCCCTACCCTGCTACATCCACCCCAAAATTTTCTGTATCCCAAATTTTAAAAAAATACGGCAACGAGTGAAACTGCCCCCCTCTTTTTTCCCAAAAATGATATGGAAAACCTTTTAAATTTATCGGGGTTTTTAAGTGCAAAACGGTACAAATTTTTCCCAGAATAAATTTTCCCAAAAAATAACCCCCCTGTATTGGGAATGCTGTTTTTGACAAATACAAAGCTATATTTCAAAGGTGTTTCACCTTAAAAAGTGAAAAAAAAACTCTTTTCACAAAGAAACAAATATCCCCAAAAAAAAAAACCGCTTTTTTTGGAGATGTCTTTATAAGACAAATCCCCAAAGTATATTTCAAAAAGGGGGTTTCACCTCATTAAATGAAAAAAAAACTTTTAGCACCAAAAAACAATATTCCCCCAAAAAAATAAAACCTTCCGTAATGGAGATGGTGTATAGGGCAAAAAATTTTTTGTGTATTTCAAAAATTTTTTTTTTATTCCCTTTTAAGGAAAAAAAGTAACTCCCTTTGGGGGCAAGAACAATATTTTTTCTAGCGGGGGTGGGCATTACCTTTTCAGGCTGTGTTTCCTGCGGTTCACTTATTTGGGCATTTTTTCCCCCCGTTTTAAATGCCCAATAAATGAAGTGGGGAAGTGATTCTAAAATCGGCGCCCGTCATCGTGTATCAACTAAATTTACAGCATTGTTTTTAATACCAAAAAAACCCCCTTTCCCTTTTGGGATATTTGTATGCCCCAATGGTTTTTACAAAACCTTTCAGGCTCTCTGCAGCCAGAAGTAGCTTTTTGTTAAAATAAAATGTGTTTTCAAAAAAAATTTTGGGGTGAACCCGAATTTAAAAGAAGAGGGGAATTTCCCCAAAAATTTGAATCGTCAGAATCGGGAAATTTTTTTAGATTGCCATCTCTAATATAACTAGAACAGTTATTTATTATCATTTATTTTTTGATATTTCATTTTTACACCGGGGATTTTCCACGCACCATACAGAAATGATCATCACTCCCACTTTCCCTTTGGGGTTTTTCACAACAAATGACAAACTATTTGGGAATTTTGGGAGAAATAAAAAATTCATAAAGTTTGCCCTTGGTCAGATTTAGGTCTAGGCCCCCCAGCCCTCGGATTAAAATAATTAATTACCTATCACGTTAATCTGTAATAATGCTTCCGATTTATTTCCAGATTGATCCCTGTGGAAGGATTCTTCCATAAAGTTTATGTATTGCTGAATTTCTTAAAGGGGTTGTCTCACCATTGAGTTTCACAGAGCCTCAGGCATCTTTTGACTCATGCACCCTGTTTGGGCTGTGGGTGGTTCTATAGTCGTGACTGACATATCAGCTCTGCTGTTCCAGGCTATTCTAGTTACAGTGACATGCTGTGGGAGTTTTTAAAAGTGTACTATGCAAGTACGAGTCTAAAGAGTGAATGTTTTTTTAACTTAAAAAAACAAAGAGAGATAAGTTTAAGGGGTAAGATTTGAGGAGTGACTCACGGATGGACGACTGATTGACAACGGGGAGCAATTTGGATAAGTTTTGGCGAGAGAGGGGGGGAAGGTGGTGGTAAAATAGAAATTTATATATTTAAAAAGGGAGTTTTAAATCTTTTTTTTTTTTCTCCTGGTCACAAAAAAAATTAACAAAACAATTTATTTGGTAACAATCTTAATTTACCTTGACCTATATGTTAAAAAGCTAATAAATTAATGAAAAACCCCCTTTAGCAATAAATTTTAACGGGAAGAATCGGGTTAATGGTTTCTTTGCACTGAAGATAAGTAAAGGTTGTTCCCATAAATTTGGGGGTGATAAATTTATGCAAAGTTGAACTATCCATCTAAGGGACAGTGTGCTCTCGGGACAAAAAAACTAAATTTCAGATCTGGCAATACTTACAGAAATTTTTTAAACCCCCCTATGATAATGGTTTGAAGGAAAAAAGGGGATTTTTTTTGGGATATTTAGGTGGGGGTTGAAAGGTGCTTTTGGGGGAAACATCAAGCAGCTTTGGTAGAACTGTATTGGGTTCCTTCCTTAAAACCATAGTGCCCATGCCCTTTAAAAGGGTAAATTTAATAGGGGGGGTACCCCACAGATTTGATTTTCTTCCTTTTCCCCGGGTTTTCCTCTTTACATTCAAAAATGGGCCTAGGGGTTATTTTGTAGTGGGAAACCCCCCCCTCTCTTGTTTTAACCTAATATCGGCGACATGTATGAACTTTAGCGCTACAGGAATTTAAATATTTTAAAAAAGGGGGTTGTTCATTTCATTGAATGGTCTTCAGAAAAGGGACAGTGAAACAAGAAACTTTGCAATTGGATGTATTAGCAAGTGTCTTGTTATCCAGGATCCCTTTCTTTGTTTACACTGATATCCAGTGCTGGTCGGATCCCTCCCCCTTTGTTTTTCACTAGCTGAGAGTATTTACACCTGTTTCACCCCACGGGTACGTGGTGATTCACGGTTTCCTCCCTCCACTCAAGTAAGGGCCCCGGCACTTTTTTACTCTGCACCCCAGAAACAAAAAACTGCGGGGCTTCTATAATCAAAAAACAGCAAAATTTGTGTGACTGTGCCAAACAAAAAAGGGAGCATTGGGGCCCGAGAGATTTCACTCGCAAGCTCTGAAAGTTTATACAAGATGGATTTAATTGTAACATAAAAAGCAAGCCTGTTGGTATGTAAACAGTCTTACATCTCTGTCTAGGGAGAGCACAGTGACATGTGGAGGGGGGGACACACAGAGCCACAAAACAGTGAAGGCAATGATTTTTCCCCTTTGGGTTTTAAAAAAACCCCAGCTGGGGGGGAAGAAACCCCCCTTTTTTCTGTAACGAGAGGCGTGAGAGCACTGAAACGGGCTAACTGACGAAGCGATACACCCCCTTTAAACAGTGTAGAATGCACAGAATATATAAACCCTATTTTGTAGGTTTACATTTGTGCATATTGTAGTTCCACTACAACAACTCGGGCTCAGGCTGACACCTTTAACCTGGTCTGGCTGTTCTACAAATTATGCACCTAGTTTTGGCAGAATGCCAACACATCTTTGGCGCATTACAAAGTGTTGTGCAGGTGCTTATTGAAAAGTTTTTTTGGTGACTGTTCAGATATCCATAGAACAGGGTTTCTACAGCTTTTTGGTACGGCAGTTTACAGGCGCAGTCTCGTTCATACCTGTCACCCTATGCTTTTATACTTGTTTCCTTGTTTTAGTGCTTTACTGTTGTTATTCCTTGGGATTAGTTCTGATGGATTCCAATGGGGCCTTTACTAATTTACAATGTGGTCCTCAAGGTTTCATTGTGGTGTCTGTGATTTTGAAAATGGCACCAAATACAGCACTTGGCAGAGTGCAGATAAAGGTTCAAAGACTTTGGTGGGGAAAGGGGCATAGTTATTTAGGGGATAACTGAGAAGCCAGAGCCCCAAAACAAACTTTTGGATGGGGGCCCCCACCCCCCCCCCCCTCCACTCCCCACCTCCCCACCACGTCATGTACCAAAACTGTTGTTACGTAATGTAGATAATACAAGGGGGGAAAAATTTTCCCACATACACCATCAATGTACCAAAAAAATCCCCTATACCAAACCAATATTACCAATCCCCACTACATTGGGTTGATTTACCCCCCAGAAAAATGACCAAAAAATTACCACCACAAAATGAAAAAAACCCCCCCATGTTATGTCATACACAAAGACCAATATCCGCCAAAAGGGGCCATATAGTGGTTTTTCTAGTGAACAGGGTCTGCAGAAAGTATTAACCCCCAAACAGTGACCATATATGGAGATAACATGTACCAGCTCTCAGACTGATTAAAACCCCCATAATGCCAAAGGGTAGATAAGTGTAACAGGGTCTGCAGACATATAAGTGATTAAGTGTAGTTACATTGTGACCCCAGGTGACTTTCTCTGCATCGTTGACTTTCCCCCTTTTTCTACACCCGGTCCTCCGTCTGTAAGTCTCCCGACCACTTGTCCCTGCAGATTTTGACACAAAAAATTTTAGAATCCTGACTTTTTCCCCACCTGCCCCCCCGGGTATATGGGTCCCTTTTGGAGGCAGGGTTTTGGTAGCTAAGGGAGCCATACAGGAACGGGGTTAGGTGGGCTTAGGGGCCCAATAGGAAAGGGGTTTGGTAGCTAAAGGGGCCCATATAATAGACAGGGAGGCTTCAGGGGCTATTATAGGAACTTTAGGGGGTATGGGGGTTATACAGACAGGCTTCCGGTAGCTATAGGGCTATTTTAGGGAGGCTGGGGGGCTATCTAGGGAGGGGGGGGGGCTATCTAGGCAGGCTGAGGGGCTTTCAGGAGGGTGAGGGGGTATTAGGAAGGTAAGGGGGGTATATGGAGGCTGGAGGCTATTTGGGAGGTTTGGGGGCTACTAGGGAACGGGAGGGTATTAGGCAAGGGGGGTAAAAAAGGAGGCTTAGGGGTTATGACAGGTTAGGGGGATACAGGAGGTTTTGGGGGGGAAAAGGGAGTTTTGGGGTATACAGTAGGGTTGGGGATGTATAGGTAGGTAGGGGGTATAAGGAGGCTTAGGGGGGGATAGGCGGGTTTGGGGGGGTATGGCAGGTTAGGTTTTTTTTAGCAGGCTTAGGGGGGGTATAGGAGCTTGGGGTGTATAGGCGGTTAGGGGGTTTCGGAGGTTAGGGGGTTAAAAGGGGGGCTTTGGGGGTGTAAGGGAGGCTTTGGGGGGATACAGGTAGGCTTAGGGGGGGTATAGGAGGCTTAGGGGTATAGGCAGCTTTTGGGTTTTCAGGGGGGGGTTAGGGGTGTATAGGCAGGTTAGGGGTTTTTAAAGGCAGGTTAGGGTTGTTAAAGGGAGGGTTAGGGGTCCGGCAGGCTTAGGGGGTGATAGGGAGGTTAGGGGTGCATGAGGCTTGGGGGTGTTAGGCAGGGTTAGGGGGTTAGGAGGTTTTGGGGGGGTTAGGCAGCTTAGGGGGTAAAACCAGGGGGAAAAGGGGCTATTAGGGGGGGTAAGGGGAGGGGGGTAGGGGTTATTTAGGCAGCTTTTTGGGGAGGGGTTTGGAATTAGGGTTGGAGGGTTAGGGGGTGTATTAAAGGGGGGCTTAGGGGGGCTAGGGGAGGCTTAGGGGTGATAGGGGAGGGGCTTAGGGGGTGTATAGGCAGGTTAGGGGGATAAGGAGGTTAGGGGTTTTTAAGGCAGGCTTTGGGGGGGATAGGCAGGGTTAGGGGTAACAGGGCTTTTGGGGGTGTTGGGGTTGGGGTTATGGTTTTTGGGTGGTTGGGGTTTGGGGTGAAAAGGATTGGGGGGTTGGGGTTGGGGTTAAAAAATTGTTTTGGTTTTTGTGGGGTTTTTTTGGTTTTTTTTTTGTTGGGGGGTGCGGTTGTGGTTTGGCTTTTTATTTTTAAAGGATTTTGGCCGGGTGGTTGGGGTGTTTAATTTATTTGGGGGAAAGGGGCTTATTTGGGGGTTGGTGGGGGGGGTGGGTGGGGAGTTTTAATTTTTTTCTTTGTGTTTGTTTTTGGGTTTTTTGGGTTTGGGTGGTGCTTTTGGGTGTTTTTGGGGGGTTTTTTTTTTGTTGTCTTAAAAAAAAAATTTTTTTGTTGTTTGTTTTTTTGCCCCATGGGCCCCCCTTGTTGTTCAAAAGGGTTTTTTTTGGTTTGTGTGTTTTGATTCCGGGTGAGGTGGTGAATTTGGGTTTTTGGGAAAAAAAAATTTTTTTTTTGTCCCTGTTTTTTTTTGTGGTTTTTTTTTTTGTTTGTTTTTTTGTTTGTTTTTCCGTTTAACCCGGGTTTTTTTGGTTTTTTTAAATGTTTTGTGAGTTTTTGTCTTTTTCCCCGTGGTTTTTTTTGTTTTGGAAAAAAAAATTTTTTTTGGTTTTTAGTTGGTGTTGGTTTTTTGTTTTTTCTGGTTTTTTTGTGTTTTTTTTGTTTTTGTTTTTGGGTGTTTTTGGTTTTTGCCCCTCTGAAAGTTTTGGCGGAGGGCCGGGCGTTCAAGGCAGTATGCGCCGGGCCCCTCACTCTCCGCCCGCCGCATGAATTTTAAAGTTCATTGCTGGGGGGAAACAGGACGGCATTATGGGAACGGAGGGGGGGTAGCAGTCCCCCGGGGCGCACCCCCCTGAGCGCATGGGCCCCGGGAGCACTGCTACATCTGCTACCCCGGTAGTTACGCCCCTGGTCCTATTTAGGTTGGGATGACGCCATGACTTTTAGGCTAGTGTTGTTCTGACGGGGTAATTTTTTTCCAACTTCCTCTGTCAAAGTGCTACAATCTCACAATAAAAAAATAAAATATTTACCAATACAGCTATGTCCATAATATGTTTAAATTGATTTAACCCCAAAAAATTTAACGGCAGTCCCACTACACCCCCCCTAGTTAAAAACGGAGATTTTGGGGGCAGGGCTGGGTGTGTGACATCACACAGATCATGCCCCATAATAACCAAGGCCAGCAGACAGCGCACAGAGATACCAAATTTTGGGGAAAAATCTTCTAAACAGGGCAAAAATAGCAAAACAAATGTAAAAAAACTGTCCCTGTCTAACCAAAAAACAAAACAAAAAACTTTTTTGATGGAGTTAAAATTAATAAATCTACCTGTTCCGACTTCATAAAATTTAAACTTAAGAACAAACCTACAGTCCCTATCCGTCTGTAACCCGAGGAATGCCTGTATAGTAATAACTGACCTGTTTGTACACATAGAAAAAAAATATACAGTGAGTTTCAAAAGTCTTCCTACACCTTGAATGGTTCCTTATTTTTATGCATTATGGCCACAAACTTAAATTATTTGTTGGATTTTAGAAATAGATGTTAGGAACCCCATCCTTTTGTTTCTATCCTCCATCTTTATCTGCGTCCTTTTTGGATTCATTTATATAAAGGCATATTCCCCAAAAAATTTAGAAGGGTAAAGTGAAGATTCCCTTTTATACTTGGGAATGTGCAGACTTTACAACCCCTTTCTTATTATAGGGGCCCCCCAGGAAAAAAAGAAAGACATGTCCGGGGTTTTTCTTCTCATGTGAGCCCCTTTAAAAGAAAGACATAAATGTCTAATAAATATCTCACTGGGGCCTAAAGAAAATGTCGGGTTTTTTATGAAAAAAGTATAAGTTTTTATCTTGTCAAACTAGTTTTAAGAAAGACAAATTTGGGTATACTTCACAAATTTATGTTCTTCTATACATTGTATGACCTAATTAAAACTACTAATTTATATCTCTTGGCAATACCAAAAAAAGGTTTATAACCAATGCATTGGAAAAAAACTTTCAGAACTCTTTCAGACTACAACTGTGTGATGTGTGTTTTTTTTGTTCCATTCGGGCCCTGAATAATACCAATTTTGGAGCTCATACAGCATACGGAAACCATTAATTTCCCTATAAAACCTGGCCCTAACTGGGCTCAAGGAAGGAAGATGACTTGCTGCCCACCCGGGACCCGGGTTTGGGATTTACGGGAGCCCTGGGGAAACCCACAGATCTACAACAATTTTCAGCGGCGGGTGAGACCCTTTTAATTTCAAACTGATCGTGTTCAAGGCTTTTGTTTTCCCCTCCGATTGAAAAAGTAAGCTTTGCTCCTTTATTAAAACCCTTTTGAGCTTTTTGCAAGAAACTGATAAGAAGGGGTATGTTGTAATGGTGTCTGTTGCTATGTGCAAAAATGGAATTTGGGCGGTAATTATTTTAACTATTGGTGTTTCCCCTGTATGTTGGTTTTCTTTTGGATTTTTGGAAATTGCTGTCATATAAACCAGGGAAGTGGGGAACCCTGGAACCCCCAAACTGATCTTTAAAAAGTTTTCTTTCTTGAAAAACCAGTTTTTAGAGCTTTGAGGAAGTCTTAAAAAATAAGAGAAAAATATAAGACAAAAGGGGAAGGGGGGGGAGGTTTAAGCAACGGCTGCTTAACAGCGTACTGCGGGAATTCTGATAGGGAAACACACAGGAGAAACAGGCCATTTGGTTTACAGCCCAGGAGATAGTAAAAGATGGGGCAGGACGAAGCTTTGCAACTTTGCAGTAAATTTTACAAAAAGCAAGATGGGGTAATATGGATTGTGGATGAATCATTGGGAAGACTTTTCCCCCCAAAAGGGGGCTGGGTTAAAATCACAAGCTTGGGAAATTTTGGATTGGGGGTGGGGTAAGTAAAGGATTGAAAGGAGGGTTACAGAAGTAAAGAACATAAAGGGGGTTATGATTATGCTTCCCGAAAAAAATCCATCCCCTTTATGCGGGAATATTTTTACCTTTCCGCCCAAGTAACCCGGAGTCTGGACTTGTAAAGTTTGGGGCCCAAAAATCCTTTTGGCAGGGGAATTGTTTTAAAATTTGGGACCCCCGTCCCAATCACAACAGGGAATTTCCTCTAATTCCCAAAAACTGGTTTATTCCTGGGAAAAGTGCCCACAGCCCACACGTGGGGAAGGGAAAGTGAGAGTGCTGCCCCAAGCAGATATTAGTACACCCCCCATCGCTCTGTACTCAAAGGCTTTTTGTACAAACTCGACTTACGCAGATTAAAGCCCTGGCCCCCCTCTGAGAAAACAAGTCTTATTCACAATTGCCGACCCTGTCACCAGACCAATGGTTTTAAAACCGCCATATGGTGCGATTCAAGTCACTTATAATGCAACCTGGTGTGATCGGGCCCCCCTTATACACTAAAAGCGGGAAGCATGGGCAAAGTGAAATGGATGCAATTAAAAAAATTTGAAAATGAACCTGACACTGCGCAGAGCAGAAAATGGCGGTGGGGGGATCTCTGCACAGGCTAGAGATTTGGGCTAGGGAAAAACTAAAGGAGACATCCATAGCCCCTCTATCTCCCCCGGGAGAAGACAGAGTCTGTTGAACAGTTTTATGTGGGCTGCCAAAGGTGGAGTGATTTGGGATTAATGAAATGGGAAATGACATTGCTGTATCTTATGGTTACGCTTTTTTTTTTTGGGGTACTTAAACACCCCCTGCAGTCTAGACTGAAAGCCTCAACCAGAGGGGTGGATAGTGATTCCCTTGCACTTTAAAAAGCTGCCAAAGGCCTTGATTTTGTCTGGGTCTGAAAAGGAAAAAAAGTGTGCTTGCCTCCATTAGCAAAGACTCTGGCCAGGGAAATTAAACAGAGGGGGGGCAAACCAAAAAAAACAATTTCAAATGCATTTTTGCAAAAAACCTGGGCATTTTAAAGAAATTGCAGATTTTTTCTGGCTGCAAACCCCCCTGCTCAACCATAAATAAAAGGTGCCGACCCCCCTAAATGGGAGGGGCAACCTGACCAGTCCCCCTAAAAAGCTTTCAGAAGAAGGGGTGGCAATATACAATGGGGAGGTGGGGGAAAAAAAATTTCCCCTTTCCCCTATGGATGCAGGGGCAGCCATATCAGAAATTCGGGGATGCCACATCCGTCTGATTTGAGAACTGAGAAATCACAACCCCTGTTAGGACTAGGGAAAAAAAAAAACTTTACATAAAAAACAGCACCGCTTAATTTAAATTCCAAGGACAAAAGTTTCATAAATTGCTTGTCATAAAATGATATACCATTTTCTTGTTGGTACTGATTTTTTTACAAATGTTTGGGGGGCCCATATTAAAATTTGAACCTAGGGGTGAAGTAAAGGTAAAACATCAGCTACTACCACTGATAAATTTTGCATGCGGGCTGTTTTGTTGTCTAACCACTTTCTGTTTTTGGTTTTTAACGAGGAGGAATCCATCCACTTCCCAGGTACCTGATAAGTTGTGGGGGGGTCAAAAACATATATTGGTAGGCTGCAAGTAGCTCCCCAAGGGTACTTTTAAAAACGGTTTACTCCTCCTGGGACAGACAATTTTTCCTCTCAGTATTCCACAAGAGGATGCTATTGGGGTCAGCAAATTGATGAGTTATTAAAACCAAAGCCAAAAAGGAAAAAACATCCCAGCAAATCCCCTTTTGTTTCCAATCAAAAAAAAAACGCCAAAAGGTACACCTGATACCAAAAGTTTGGTTCATGATTTAAGGAAATCAATAAGGTAATGTTTGGACACACCCCTGGTCGCAATCCAAACACAATTTTGGGGGCAGGTGCCTCCAACACTCCCTACTTTCTCATTGTTTTTGGCTAATGCCTTTTTCAGTGTTCCATTCCCCCCTGACTCCCAATATTTGTTTGCATTCACTTCAAAATAGGCATTTTTAAATGGACATTTTTCCCCACAAGGGGCGCACAACTCCCCTAGATGTACACAAAAAGCATTGCAGTAAATCCTGAATCATGGGATAAACCACTATTGGTCGAAATTCTGCAGTATGTCATGATTTATTGTTGTTGCAGACATTTCCCAATCTGCCAAACAGTACAACAGTCGCTTACATTTCTAGCGGACAGTGCTGCAGGCCTCGGGGAGAAATTTGAAATTTTGCAAAACAAAGGAGTGTTCTTGGGTCACTGTCGTCAAAAGGGTGCAAAACATTTGACTGGGGAAAAGGAAAACGCTTTTACAATTTTTGCCTGTTCCAATACACTACAGAAAATTGAGAACTTTCCTTGGTAGCTCATACTGTGGGCCTTGGCTGGGGTCCCCCCTCCATTTTAAGGGAAACCCGGGTTGTATCCCTGTCTTTTACTGTTCCTTTTTCTTTTTTTCCCCAAAGGGCTATTACAACTTCTACCTTTAAGGTTCCATCCTCTCCTCTCCACTTTTGGGAACCCCAAATACTCTTTCCCCTTTTCTCTTTTTCTGCACTGAGACTTTGGTCATGCAAAAAGGGTTCTCACACAACAACACGGTGGGAGGCCCAAACCCTTTGGGGATATTACCCCATACGTTGGACATTTACCAAAGTGCCTCCTCATGTTCGGGGGCCGTACTGCAGTGCGGGCACTTGTAAAAAATCCCAGAATCACCTTTGACAAATCCCTGACTGTCCTCAAAACCTCATGACAAAAAAGGCATACTGCACAGGTACAGCCAAAACACCTCTCCCTTGCCGACACATTAAATTTCAATGTGCCCTATTGATGCCACCAAACAACATTCCAAAGGTGCTCACATTAAAATTCAGCTACCTACTCCCAATAGATTACATGGATTCAAAGGGGGGGAGGGGGGGAAAAAGTTTTTTTTTAAAATCCTTAAGTGACACAAATTGCATGTCCCCACACATGAACATGATTGTAAAACCAAATCCCAAAAGAAACAGTAGGATTTAAAAAATGTTGATAAAACATTTTGGCTAATCCTGTTTTTGAGTTATTTGTAGAGGGTTCCAGATTGCAAGGAGATGATGGACAGTTCCATACGGATATTCGGGGTCACAAACAGACACAATCTTGGGCCGAAGCGCTTCCGCCCATACTTGCGCAAAGGCGGAGTTTGGGCACTTCTGAAGCGTGTAGAGGGGCAAAGGGAAGACTGCAAATTTTTTACACAACCTAGATACGCCTCGGCATCGCACACGACTAGGGGCCCCCTTTTGGAGAAAAGAAGTTTCTACCTCTTCGGGACAACCCATCAAAAAGGGTGGCAGTAAAGGAGCTTAGGACTCTCACTATTACCAAAACGTGTGGAAATAATCAAGGTAAAGGCTCAACCAAAACACAACACCCTCGAAACTAAAGGAAACCTTCGCTGATTGGGCAAAAGAGCACTTGAAACCGGGAAGAAAGAAAAGAAGAAGACGTGAAACAGGTCCAAATGCTTGCAATCAAAGACCTGGAGGTGAGTGTCTTTAAAAATTTGCTACACAGGCTACAGCAGAAGAAAGAAAAAATGGATAGATGGGAGCTAAAGAGAAAGTGGGACTGGGGGAACTCCCCCAAAACCTGCCTGCCACGACCCTGTTCCTAGAAGTGAAGTGGCCAGGAAAAACATCTATCAAAAGGGGCCATGATTGCCACTTTTAAAAACTTTGGAAGCTCCAGGATTCAGCACTGCTGCGCAGACTCTACAAGGTTGTATGATTTGTGCATTTAACAATCCAGGACAGACGTAAGAACACCCCGAAAATATGCCAAGTCACTCTAACATTTTCACAGAGTTCAAAAAAGATTTTTATTTAACTTCCCCCCTTGGCAAGTAAAAAATGGGCTGTATGTTTGACTCTTTTCAGGGTGGCCCGGGAATCATTTCTGTAACGAAAGCCACTGCACAGGTACAGCAAAGAAACTTTGAGTGAGGTTTGTGCAGGTATGGATACCGGAGGTAATTTTAAACAACAGAGGTACCCATTTTACAGGTGAAGTTATGCAACACATAAGTCAGCCCTAGGATAACATTTCGTACCACACCCCTTATCATCCCCAAGCGGGCAAAATAAAAGACTAAAGGGGCATTAAAATTAAAAAATTTAAAAAACCATGAGTGGACAGGGGGAAAAAACCTGGACCCCAGTGTCTTCCCTTACCTTGTTCCCGGGAAGGTACGTGCCAAACAAATGACGCTTTTCTCCCATGAGAACTATTTTTGGGAAATGTCCCCAGATTTGGGTTCACTCCCCCAGCAGATGCACTCCAGCATGGCACCATTAACCTCCATTGCAGTTTGCAAGTAAAAGGTTAAAAGTGACACAGATCAAGTGTATTCTTCCATTCCAGACCCGAATTCCTAGAGGGAACACACACTCTTGACCAGGAGACTGGTGGGGATTAGAGACACGTGAAAAAGCTTTTTGGGGCCAAGGTTTGACGGTCCCTTTTCCCAAGTACTGCTGACCACAAGCACCTCGGTGAAACTTGAAGGAAAAGCCCAATTGGATCCATTTCCCACTGCAAAAAGTGTCTACACCCAAAGATGACGACTCTCCTGATATGCGCTGCAGCTGAGCGACAGAGGGACTACACAACACACTTAAAAAAGAATGGGGCAATAAGTTCAAAAACCACATATTCAAATGAAGGACAAAAGATCAATTGTTGGATATGCAACACAGCCTGTGCAGCCTCCCCCATGCCCTATATGGGTGTTCCCTTAACTCAAGAGGAAATGTTTGATGTATTTTCAAGAAAATACAATGTCATATTTTTATGAATGAAACCCCCACTCTAAACAAGCTAACCTAGGTTTTCCCAAAAAAATTGTAGGTTTTGGGGGCCTTACCCCGGTGGATGGCCCAAAGTTATCAAACACGGAGGTCACACATAAGGGCCCTTCAGAGGGGGAGTTTTTGGGGTTCCCCGGACACTTTAAAAAAAGTCTGCCCTTTTGGAAATTCCTAGTAAAAATACCAAATTAGCTTTGGGAGAAACTTCAGCAACTGGAAGGCTTCTAACAAGGGAATCCTGCATTTTTAAAAGGGTAATACACAATGATTTTGGATGGGCCGATTCCTTTCCTTCTTGCAAAGGACAACTCATTCTCACTAGTGGTACGATGTCCCAAATTCTGATACTGACCTCTACACCCTAATCAATAATTGTGCTACTTCTAAGGAAAAATTTTTAAAACCCCTGGGAGAAAGAAAAAAGGGGTTTATTTCCAAGGGGGAACAGTTAGTACCCCTATGCACATCAATTAAACTGGGGGATTCACACTTGTGGAAACTACCACAGTTTTATTTGGTTTTGTGTAACAATGCTTATAAAGGATACTGTGGGAAGTAATGGGTTTCCCGTACTCTAGCAAGACTGACCCCAACCCCCAGTAAACGTGCAAATGATAAAATCCCTGACCCGAAACCCAAACCATATTTATTTTAAACGAGCAAGATAACAAACCTGAAAAAAATGGTAGGCACATGTAGTTAGATGGGTTTGGGGAATAAAAAGATACCCTTCATATGGCCAATGGTGTTTCGATTTTGGGATAAATTATAGAACCACGATTTTTCTAGAGATCAGATATATTCTATACTGGAATGGTAAATGCTACCAACTCCCTACAGAGGCAATTAATTTCAACAAACCAAAATGTATAGTTTTAGATTATCTTCTTCCTTTTTGGGGTGTGCCCATTGTTGGACGAATGTTTGTCATAATTGCCTGAGGAACCCGCGTCCCCATCAGATAGACCAGGTTTAAAAAATTTTTAGGGGAAATGGTTAAAAGAACTCAGTGAACAAAAAACTGGTGGAGTAGCACTTTTTTTTCTTAAATCCAGCAAACGTTCAAGGGAATTAGGGGGGGCTGGATAGGAAATTACAACCCCATAGTGGGAAGTTATAGTAATAATCTTATGCTTAATTGTTTTTTTTAAACTAATACAATTAGTTTTAAAGGGTTTGGGGATCCAAATTTAAAGACCAGAAAAAAGGTATTAATAAGGTTATAAATACAGAAGCACATGCAGGGAATCTGGTGAAGGTTAGGCAAGTCCCCAGTTGACATTAGGTCACCCGATATAACCTGTAGTTTGAGGTTTGTATTTAAAAAAATCCCCAAAATGGGGAAAGTTAGGATCATCCCTTGTTTTTATCCTCCATCTTGATCTGCCCTTCCCTTTTTGTATTCACTTATATAAAGGCATATTACCCCACAATATTAGAAGGGTAAATGAGAGATATCGCCTTTATCATGGGAAAGTGCAGACATTACGAATTCCTTACTAATGGGGCCCCCCCCAAAAAAAAAGAAAGACATGTCTAGTGTTTTCATATCTCATGGAGCCTCTTAAGAAAAACATAAAAGTTTAAAAAATATCTCCTGTGGGGGCCTTCAAGACAATGTCTAGGTTTTTGAAAAGAAGTGTATAAAATTTTTTTGTCTATAGTTTTAAGATAAGACATTGGTATACTTCACAAATTTATGTTTTTCTATACATTTTATGACACTAATTGAAAAAATACTAATTTATGATCTCTTGGGAAGTAGCCCGAAAAAGGTTTTTAAACCCAAAGCACTTGAAATAAACTTTCAAACTATTCAACATCAACTGTGTGTATGTGTGTTTGTTTTGTTCCATTCAGGCCTGAATATATACCAAATTGGAGCTCATACAACATACGGAAACCATTGAATTTCCCTATCAAACGCAACACAAAATAGCAGAAATTTGTAAAGTGTAAAAAAAAAGTGTTCTTGCAAATTAAAAAATTAAAACTGTGGTGTGCATATGTACTCAGCTCCCTGTACTCTGATATGCCTAAATAAAATACAGTGTGACCAACAGTCTTTAGAAGTCACCTAATTAGTACATAGAGCACAGCTGTAGGTAATTTACTCATTATAAATACAGATGTTTTGTGAAGACCACAGAGGCTTGTTGGAGAGCACTGGTGAACAAAATGCAACATGAAAACCCAAGAACAGACCAGGCAGCTCAGGGATAAAGTTGTGGCAAAGTGTATTGCAGGGTTAGATTTAAATAAATAGCCTAAGCTCTAAACATCTCACAGAGCACTACTTAGTCCATCATCTGTAAAGGAATGAGTATGGCACAACTGCTAACCTAAAACAACATGGCCATCCTCCTGAACTTACAGCCCAAAAAAAGAAATAATTAGGAAAAACAGCTAAAGGCCCAGGACACTGTGTAGGAGCTACAGATATTCACAGCTCAGGTAGGAGAATCTATCCACAGGACAAGTATTAGTCGTGAACTCCATAAATCAGGTCTTTATGGAAGAGAGGCAAAAAGAAAAACCCTTTTTGAAAGTCATAAAAAGTATTGTTTTTAAATTCACACAAAGCTAGTAAGGAACATAGCAACAGTAGAAAAGGGGCCTTTTTCAAGGAACCTTAAGCCAAAACAATAGGGGGTTAAAAGGGAAACCCAAAACTTCACATCACCCTGAACACAAACCCTCCCCACCCTGAAAGCAGGGGGGGTCAGCATTTGCTGAAAGGGGGGTTTTTCTGGGAAGCTGCTCAGAGTTGGTGGGAAGATTGATGGAGCTAAATATAGGACAATCCGGAGGGAAAATGTTTGAGGCTGAAAAAGTCTTTAGCCGGGGGCTAGGCACCTTTAACAGGGAAAGACCCAAAAAAAAGAAGAGCTACAATAGAAGGGTTTACAGCACAGCTTATTCATGTGTTACAATGGTCCAGTAACATCTGGACCTAAATCCCATTGAGAACTTGTGGCAGGACTTGAAAATTGCTGTTCACAAATCTTCTCCAACCAATCTGAATGAGCTAGAGTGATTCTGGAAATAGGAATGGGTAAAAATTCTTTCCAAGACTGTAGATGTGCAAAACTGGTAGAGACATCGTCCAACAGACTATAGGTGTCATTGCAGATAAAGCTGGTTCTACAAAGCATTGACTCAAGAGGCTAAAATACGCATTTAAATTTGCAATGATTTGGAAAAGTGCATATTATTTTCTTTACACCTCATGAATACTTGTTACTTTGAGCCACATCTATGAAATGGTTGTGGTCTAAAACTCACTTTTTTACCCATTGGTTTCTATACATGTTTCATACATGTGGCCCTTTGTGTTGCTCTATCACATAAAATATAATAAAATGCATTTAATTCTGTGGCTGTAACATTTACCAACGAGGGAAAGTTCAAGCAATATGAAGACTTGTGCAAACCACTGTATCAATGTCGGAATCCAAAGAAATCTCAAATGTACAGATAATGTATTATATAACCCACGGGAAACTATAAGATTGTGGTAAATGGGGTTAAGGCCAGTGGGTTAGGGTATAAAGTAAATTGTTTTTGTTCTATAAAGTTTTATGGGTTTTTATGTTTCCATTGTACGGAGCAACAGCTTCCATTCCAGTAAACTCTACACAAGATGTTTCAGATAAACACAAGTTTTACAGCAACTGTAAGGACTTCTTCATCTCCACAGTCTATAATCCCTTCCATAATGGAAACCTGCAGCCTGCTCAGGTCTCTGATACTTTAATAACTAGGTGATTAAAACATGCCCTGACACCAAGTAGGCTCCTACAAAAACCAGTGTGATTGCCATGGCAATATGTGATATGGAATAGGATCACCATGGCAATACAACCAATTACCGTTTCTTACAAGAAGAATGCTATTCAGTACAATGGACCACAGGAGATAACATAGGACAGGCGATGCATGGAGCTGAATACTGGGGCGCATGCTGCATTTAAAGACAGTTATTTCATATGTCATGCTGATGCCCTATCTTTGGGGTGTGGTTGAGGTTTGCAGAGGTAATAACATCTTTTTATCTTTGGATAGAAATGAAGTGTGGTCAAGGGACAATAAATGTGTGAAATGCTTCTACTCAAAGTTGCAGAACAGAATGACTGATTTGGAGGAAGAGCATATTTGTCATATAAAAGATTTTATAGTGGTAGTGAGGGAGCTTGTTTCTTTAGTCTCCTAAACTAGACATCTAGTCATCATTTCTTCTTCCTCTTATGCCTCCACTATTCACACTAAGAGGTGTCTGAGAGGACCAAGGAGGACTGTAGTGAAGCTGTTACCTATCCACACAGTCTGCAAAAATGTATGGTCCTTAAGCAGCAAAAATGATACAGAGGACCTGATGCCTGAGGAAGGTGCTTGGTTCTTAAAGGGGTTTTCTCACTACACTGATTCACTTTTAACATGAGGAGAAAATAATTAAAACATTTTAACAAATATATTGCTTTGTTGATTTTGCTTTGGTCAGGAGATACATTTTTAGTACACAAGTTTCTCTGGTTAACGAGCATCTCTTCTCACATCTACATGCTCTCTCTTATCTCTCATTGCTCCATGCTGCTATCAGTCAGTCAGTCCGTTCATGTTTGAGTCACTCCCTGCAGAGTCTTGCCTCTAGCAATGGACTCTTTTTATATTTAACTGAGAAGATTTCACTCCCTAGAGCGCTGTAGCCTTCTGTACTACACTTTATAAATCTCTTGCAGTCATGTCACATGAATAGCTAAAAACAGCATACCAGATATGCCAATCACACTATAGAGCCATCCACAACTTGACTATGAAGTAGGAATCTGAAGCTGGCTGCTGCTCTGTGGAACTGCATGGTGAGAAAACCCATTTAAGTCTCCTAAACCGGACTATTCCTCCGTTTTCCCTCTCTCTCTCTCTCTCCTCTCTCTCTCTCTCTCTCAATCACAGTGAGAGTTGCTTAAATGGACTTGTAAGGAGCCTGTACAAAGTCATAAAGTATGTGAAGATCAATGTTCCTTGAATAGTATTGGGGTGCAGAGTTTGCTGTCACATTCAGGATCTGATGTCTCTTAGTCTTCAAAACTAGACTTTTTTAGTCTCTGTTGCTTCTTTCTCACCTCTCTTGGTCAAGTATAGTGAGAGATCTTTGAAAGGTCCTGGAAACAGGTCCATCTTACTCATTGGGCACACTAGGCTGAAGCACTGGAGCCCCAAGTGATGAATGTATATCCCAGGAATACATGGCACATGCCCTGGATCTCTGGGTTGGTGCTTATTATTTACTTGTTTGTGTGCTCGTAGGACATGAAAACAGTTTAAAACCATGATGGAGCAAGAAGCCATCAGCTCTCTGTCCTGCAAATTAGTCTTGTAGGCTCCAGGTTGCCCATAACACATTAGCAGGGTGTCCCGACATAGCTGGCATGATATTATGGGTGTGTTTCTGGATGGTTGGAGGCATTGCTTAATGTGGTGTCATGCTTAGGCATGGCAAGAGGCATTGTCTGGTGTGATGTCATGTATTTAGGTGGGGCCCACTGCGCTGCTATGCCCGGGGGTCATAATGCTATTAAAATGACCCTGTCCGGAAGGGCTCAAGTGGAACTCTTCCAAGTCCTAAAGTATGCAAAACTGAATGGTCCTTTAGCAGTCTTGGGGTTGCAGAGATAACTGTCACACCTTCACCTTTATGCCCAGGGATGCCATAAATAATTTCAGGGCTCCTTAAGCACCTAGGATCCCATGTTACCAGTTCCTATCGTGTACCATCTCAGCGCACCCTTTTTTTTTTTTTTTTTTTTTTAATAAAACTTGATGAAGGCCCCTGATTGGAGTGCTACTAGTAGTGCCTTGATCGAACCGCTGTTTATGCCTCTGTCAAAAGGACAGAGGACAAACGTATTATAAATGGCACCTGGTCATTGGGGGCCCAATTTTATCGTATACATCTACTTTTAGCTTTAAGTGAGAATTCTTTTCTTTTTTTTTTTTTTTAAAGTGTAAGGTATTAAAGTTATTACTGTATCCTCTTGTTATTTGATTTAAGCAGAAACATTATAACATGATCCTGTAACATCATCAAAGATAATTAGCAGTCACTTTGTAAAAAATATAGCCAGCTTACCAGCCCATGTAACGTGAAGAGCATTCAGATATAACCAATTTAGTATGACAATTAAGATTTGCCATAATTAGCAGTCAGTTTATAATTATCAAGAGCAGGACTGGTGTAAGGAGGTGGAAGACCAGACAATGGCTCAGGGGCCCCATTTTCTACCTGTAACTACTATTTACTTTATATGGGAAAGGTGTGTTGAATTATCCCCTTCACTGATATAGACCACTAGAAATTTTACATTAAACCAATCACTTCCCTGACCAGTAAGGAATTTTAGATTTATCAAAAAGTACTGTGCGAGCTAGAGGGCCCTACTTGTCTAGTTTCCCATGGCCCCATTTTTCTAGAAAACAGACCTTGATCAAGATACTATGTATATCACTTCTTGCTTGTCAAGATTCAGTAAATTAGAGGTCTACAACTTATCTTGGCTTCTCGAAAGAAGCATCTGTGCCTGGCATTGCAGCCGGTCCCATCACTTGTTAAGCCCCATTTTCAAACCCTCTAGTTGGAGACTCTTTTTTCAAAAAGGGAGATACAATTTGCACAGATTCTCCATGTATTAACCAAAGCAGAGAACAGCGACAAAAACCATCTCTCTCACTTCATCTGGAAGACTAGGGATGTCTAGGAAAGCCCATTGACTTTTATAGGCATGTGATGGTGCTGTATGCAAATTGCTAACAGGCTACCCTATAGATCACAGCTGATGGCTAGAGATCAGAGACAAAGGTGTAACTGGAAGCTCCTGGGCCCCAATGCAAAATCTATCACCAGGTCTCCACCTACTATGAGTTATTTGTAATACTATTTTTCTCATATGCAGTAGAGGCAGAAGGGCCAAGATGGGTTACACCCCAGTGTGCTCTGGTGTATGAGTAATGTCCATAGAAATGAATGAAGAGGATATGCACGAACAGTGTTGGATTGGGATGACTAGGGCTCACCATTGGAGTCCACATTTGGGGCCCACCAGGGGAGTTTATTCTTGGGGCCCATCAGTGGAGTTCATTCTTAGGGCTCAATCTACAGCTACTGTACCTGACTGCACAGACCGCTTATGCTTCTTTATCTCTGTCTCTTGCCTTCTGTCTCTTTTTCTCTGTCTTCCTTCCAGAAAGAGGGGACCCCATACCCAGGGGCCCACCTGGAGTTTCCCCTACTCCCCTGTTGGCCAGTCTGAGCCTGGCTGCGAGTGCCACCCTCCCCAGTTTCTGAGACGCTTGGCCTGTAGTAGGCTGTGAGTGGAAAACCACTTTAAAGCTATGACTTTGACTAAAGCATTGGAAAATTATAACAAAAAGGGTTTGTAAAAGGAAGGAATCCCTTGTGTCTTGTGTCTTTTGCATCCTAAGTGAGAAATATTTAACCAGTATTTTTGCAAACAATATCCTTAAATTACCCACATTTCACTACTCAAGGGAGGCATTTCTGAATAAAACATGTGAGACGTGTTATTATCTGAAATGATTCATTTTAATACCAGGATTTATTGGTCCGAAGAGAATATATATTTTTTCTTCTAACAATGGAAAGTCACTTCACTGCGTTAATGGGATATAATTAAAAAGGAGATCCTTTTCTGAGGGAGACAGTAATGCACAAGAAAAAATGGTGAGTGTTGTGTGTTTGCTTTTCATCCACTTAAAATCTACTCAAAAATAGTACATAGAGAATATCAAATAATACCTGTAACGAATGGTAATATAGATAACTTCTGGGTTGCCATATTACCCTTAATCAAGTGTTCTGACCATGGTGTTTCACAGAGCCTGCTCTTCACAGCCAGCTTCAGGCTCCCACTTCCTGTTCACACTTTGGGTGGTTCTTTAGCTTCAGGCTCTCACTTCCTATTCAGGCTGAGGGTGGTTCTACAGCTTTAGGCTTCCACTTCCTATTCAGGCTGTGGGCGATTCTACAACTCCAGTTTCCCACTTTCTATTCAGGCTGTGGGTGATTCTACAGCTTCAGACTTCCACTTCCTGTTCAGGCTTTGGAGAGTTCTAAAGCTCAAGGCTGCCACTTCCTGTTCAGGGTGTGGGCGGTTCTACAGCTTCAGGCTCCTACTTCCTGTTCTGGCTTGTGGCTGGTTCTACAGCTTCAGTCCCAACCACAACCTGTTAAGGCTGCAGGCAGTTTTACAGCATCGGGCTCCCACGACCTGATCAGGCTTTGGAGAGTTCTACATCTCCAGGCTGCCACTTCCTGTTCTGGGTGTGGGCAGTTCTACAGCTTTAGGCACCTACTTCCTGTTCTGGCTGGTTCTACAGTTCAGGCTCAACCACTTCCTGTTAAGGCTGCAGGCAGTTCTACAGCTTCAGGCTCTCACTTCCTTTTCTGGCTGTGGCTGGTTCTACAGCTTCAGGCTTAACTACTTCCTGTTAAGGCTGCAGGCAGTTCTACAGCTTCAGGGTCCCACTTCCTGTTAAAGCTGCAGGCAGTTTTACAGCTTCAGGCTCCCACTTCCTGTTCAGGCTTTGGGAGATTCTACAGCTCCAGGCTGTCACTTCATGTTCAGACTTTGGGGGATTCTACAGCTCCAGGCTCCCACTTCCTGTTCAGGCTTTGGGGGATTCTACAGCTTCAGGCTCCCACTTCCTGTTCAGGCTTTGGGGGATTCTACAGCTTCAGGCTCCCACTTCCTGTTCAGGCTTTGGGGGATTCTACAGCTCCACTTTTCCACTTCCTGTTCAGGCTTTGGGGGATTCTACAGCTCCAGGCTGCCACTTCATGTTCAGGGTGTGGACTGTTTTACAGCTTCAGGCTCCCACTTCCTGTTCAGGCTGTGGCTGGTTCTACAGCTTCAGTCTCCCACCTCCTGTTAATCGTGTGGGCGATTCTACAGCAGTGACTGACTTTTCAGCTCTGCTATTCCTATCTGAGCCTTTTAGAGGGATATTGGTAATGGATGGGGTTTTTACTCTAGGGCACAAGTCTACAGAGCTTGTGAGGGTTAAAGTTTGTCATTAAGAAAGATGAGCAAGCTTCTGTACTGCTGATAAGACACAGAAGAGAGTGATGTCACCATCCCGGACCAAGCTGCTGCAGCTGAGAGAAGTGGTTGGCAACCAAGTAGAAGAAGCAGGAGATAAGACCTGCTCTAATTCTGAAATGAAGCAAAATCAGGACAGCAATATATTTGGTAATAGTCTTTATTTACCTTTGCCTACATATTTATAACTAATTAATGCAGTGAGAATACCCCATACGAACCTCAGCTCTCAATAACTGTCCAGAGTTTAAGGTCCTGTGACCATTGATGGACAAGTATACACTCATTCCATCTTTTATGTAGTACTGAAAATCACCATTTGTCAGCAGAACATCACCATGTGGAAAATGGGGATATGCTGCTGAAAAATACTGAAAGTAAATGCGGTTGTCCATCGATCCCAACAACTGGGCTGTATAAAGGCTCCTTTTAAAGGCATGCCTACCAACTTGCAATAAGTTGACTGGCACTACGAACAAGAGTTACCTGGCCAATGTACATTAAAAGGAGGATTAGCAAGGTCTAATTGAAATATGGCAGAAAAGCTGTAACCTCCTCCTGACCAGGTTATTTTTGCACAGGCAGTGTGGTGTACCCAGGGCCCACAAGTGAAGTTGATTGTAGGGGCCCACCAGTTGAGCTCTTTCTGGGCCCATCGGTGGAGTTTATTTTAGGGGCCCACCCTACAGCTACTGTAAATGACCGTACCTGCCTCCTATTCTCTGTCCCTTGCTTTTTTCCTCTCTTTCTCTGCTTTTCTGCCTCTCCTGAGGATATATATGCAGTTAAAAAACAACTCCAGGTCTGCCATGCTCAGGGGTTTCCCCTATTCCCCCGTGGGCCAGTCCAAGCCTGCACACAGGTATATTTTCGTTTTTAGTACACACAGGTTTGAACGCTATAAGGCTTTTTCATGATTAATATTCTACTAAGTTTTTCCCCTTTTCTCCATTGAATATAAGGCTTTTTTATGTAATTTTTACTTATTTGTGTTAATAATATCAAGGAAAAAGATAAAAATGAAATAAAGTTTTTTTTAATTTTTTTTTTATTAATAGCAAAAGTGGCCAGTGAAATACATTTTGCACTTTTTTCCGTTATTGTAGTTATACATTATTTTAAGGTTGTCAGAGGCAGAAATAAAAGTTGGGGTTTTTACAGTCAGTGTTTTTTTTTATTCATTTATTATTATTATTGTTATTATTATTATTTTTTTTTTTGTTTGTTTTTTTACATACTGTGACGCCCATGAGGTCACAAAAAGACCCCTGAGTGGACATTTTTAAATACATTTTTTTATTATTTTCTCTGTAACTAAGGCTAATATATTAGCCCCAGTTATAGAGGAAATACAGCCACCAGTACTAACTGCAGAGCTGATCTGGGTCTGTTAAGACGCAGCAGCTTCTGCCTGTTGCTGACCCCCGGCAGTCACATGACCACAGGACGCCTGAAGGTATAGCTGAGCAGTATACATGGAACTGATTGAGCACCATGCAAATAGCGATTGAGAAGGCAGGGATGGTGATAAACCATTCTTGCCTTCTCTCTGGGAAGCTTGGCTGTTGCTGACAGCCAGCCCTCCACTCCTGCAGCTGCAAACTCTGCAAAGACGTCACAGGACATCTTTGCAGAGTTAAATGCTGACCATTCAGATGGATATAATCAATGGACAGTCAGCAAATAGCAAGAGAGGTTTTACAGGACTGGAAAAATATAACTGCTAGTTTTTAAAAACAGTTCCCCTCCTGTCCACAGGTTTTATGCGGTAGTACAGCTCAGTCTTTTTAAGTTCAATAGAGCTGAGCTGAGTTACAATACTATGCAATACTGGTGTTTTGTTTTTATTTTGCAAAGAATCTGCCGTGTTTTTCATGCTCTGTACATCTTCATTAATAAAAATAATAACCATATTTTGCTAAAAGTGAACAGAGCTGATTTTTTAACCTACATTGTGCACTTTGAAACACAAAGGTGTCCAGAGAACGAGTAAATCACAGGGTGTCCTTCTGATACAGTAAGTTCCCAAGCAATCAATAACAACCAATCAGCGCTTATAGCAACCGATCAGAGCCCATAACAACCAATCAGAGCTCATAGCAACCTACCAGAGTTCATAGCAACTAGTCAGAGCCTATAACAACCAGAGTTCATAGCAATCAATCAGAGCCCGTAGCAACTAATTAGAGCCTATAGCGACCAATCAGATCTCATAGCAACCAATCAGAACCTATAACAACTAGAGTTTATAGCGACCAATCAGAGCCCATAGCAACCAATCAGAGCTTATAGCGACGAAACAGAGCCTAAAACAACCAGTCAGAGCTCATAGCAACCAATCAGAGCTTTTAGCAACCAATCAGAGCCCATAGCAATCAATCAGAGGTCATAGCAACCAATCAGAGCGCATAGCAATCAATCAGAGCTCATAGCAACCAATCAGAGCCCATACCAAACAATCAGAGCTCATAGCAACCAATCAGAGCCCATAGCAAACAATCAGAGCTCATAGCAACCAAACAGAACCCATAACAACCACCAGAGCCCATAGCAACCGATCAGAGCTCATAGCAAACAATCAGAGCTCATAGTAACCAATCAGATCTCATAGCAACCAATCAGCACTCATAACAACCAATCAGAGCTCATAGCAACCAATCAGAGCCCAGTCAGAGCTCATAGCAACCAATCAGAGCCCATAGCAACCAATCAGAGCTCATAGAAACCAATCAGAGCCCACAGCAACCAATGAAAGGACATAGAAACCAATCAGCGCACAGCTTTCATTTCATACAGTGCTCTGGAAAAATAAAAGCTAAGCTCTCATTGGTTGCTATGAGCTCTGATTGGTTGCTATGAGCTCTGACTGGGCTCTGATTGGTTGCTATGAGCTCTGATTGGTCGCTATGAGCTCTGATTGGTCGCTATGAGCTCTGATACACAGCTACTGCTAAACAGCTTTCATACATAAAGCCCAGTCACTTTCACTTGACGGTGATTGAAAATAAAAGGCTAGAATGCTGAAACAGAAGGATTTCTACATATGCACCCAGTCTGGTCAATCTTCAATGAGCAACAACAGTTTGCTACAAAGTATCAAAATAGGAAGAATACATCAGGAGTCCAGATCATACACTCACAATACATTGCTCTCCTTTGTCTTATATCTTTACATCTGTAAAGATCACACTCCTAAATTAACACCCCTCTGGCTTTTACACTAATAGGGGTAAGAAAGCGCTTCCTTACTTTGATAGGATGACAGCTCATTTTCACACATTTCTCCTGTTAACGATTCTATTCATAAACTTTGCGGATTTTTAATTTTCATGTAAAAAGCAGAACTGAAGCCTCATCTTAAAGTTCAATGTTTTCAGTCGAAATATCACAAGATAAAACATCTTACATCTCCATAATAAGCAGTGACTCTTGTCGTTTTTCCTTGCTGGGTACAGCTTACTGCCTACATAAAACTCCAAAACATAAGATGTTCCTTCCAAGCACTAATGTAACCTGACTGAGCTCCTTCTCCCCAGTGACTCCATTATACGCCATTATAACAGAGCTGCCACTAGCTGGTAGCAATCATGCTCCACAACACTCGTCCCCAGCTGTTCCATAACTACAACTCCTATTTAGAAGTTGTTGTTAAATATCACGTACTACCAAAAATAAAAGACAAAGTCCTTCTTCTGCCACTTACTGTAAATATGTGAAAAACTGTGTTTGGTAACTTATGCCAAAAATAAATGTCACAGTTGTGTTCACATGGTGTTTTGTAGGCATATTTCGGGGCATACTGTGTGTGCTGCTTTACTTCTGCAAGACGCCTGTTGCTTCAGAAGTACGCGCTGTTCAGTGTCTACTTCTGAGGCGCTCCCACTGACATTCACTTTCCTCACCGTGTAAATGCTGCGAAGAAGTAAAAGGTCACTTCTTTCTTCCAGCGCGTATTGTTTGCCGGGGAGAACGTTGAGTAGTCATAGCTCTAAATAACAGCTATGAATTACGGTGTTGCCGGGGTGTAATCCAGACCCACAAATACGCAGTGTGAAAATACCCTTATGTGAAGTAAATAAAAGAAAAAACCCTCCAAGCACATTTAAACTGTTATGAATCAGAATTGTGCTATGAAATCATTAAAACATAATGTTTAACTTCTTAACGACCGCCCACCATCATTTGACGTCGGCTGGTGCAGGTCGTTCGTCTACAGCAACGTCTTTTGGCGTCGCTGCAGATATCGGCGTTTGTGGAACCCGGCGCCGCTAAAACGCTGAGAATGGGGCTGTATTACACAGCCCTGATCCCAGCACAGCTCTTGCCAGCACCAGGGAGCTCTGCGCCCTGATGCTTTAACCCTTTGATTGCCGTGGATCGTCACTGCAGCGCGATCAAAGGGTTTCCCTGTTCTGTCGGGTGATCAGAACGCCCGTTGACCCGACAGAACCCGGGGAAGGATGCACAGTGCCCTGGGGATCCAGAGTAGCCCCAGGGCTGTCTGTGTAACAAGCCAGTGATCAGGCCAGACTGTGTGCTGCCCTGCCTGATTGCTGCCTGTGTCAGACTGACACAGATTATAATGTATTAGCATATATGAATATTCTAATACATTACTAAGTGTAAAAAAAAAAGAAAAAAAAAAGTAACACAGTTCTCCCTTCATGGGATTTTAAAAAAAAAAGTAAAAAATATAAAATGTGTTAAAAAATATATATAAATATAAAAAATAATATATAATAATATAAAAATAAATACTTAATAAAAGATAATTGTGCATACATTACACACAAAAAAAACCTACACATATTAGGTATCCACAGGACCGTAATAACCTGTAGAATTAATCTAACAAGTTACTAAGTGTGAAATGTGAATGGTGTAACAAAAAATGTAAAAAAAAACATTTTTTTAAATTTTTTAAAATTCTGCAATTATTTATAAGTGAACTTAAACTATTCCTCCATAAAGTACAACTCGTCTCAAATAAAACTGCGTCATTGAAAAAAAAAAAAAGTTACAACTGTTGAAACACAAGGAGGCAAAAACCCCCCAAAAAATGTTCTGTTCATTAACTACTTTTCAGGTGTTCGGCTTAAGGGGGTTTCACCACAAACTCATTTCATACCTGATTTATTCAGCTTCAGCTTTCACTGTGTTTAAAAGGGGGTGTATGTGATATGTTTGAACTACATGTCATGTGACCCAGCAGGCTTGACATCACCATGCCTTTCTTTAGAGTGTGCTCACTCTAGTCAAACAAAGGTCTGTTTATGCAAAGTGCTTCTGAGTAGTTACAGAGTAGCCAAGTGGTTAGTGCTTCTGCCTTCCAACATAGGGGGTCTTAGGTTCAAAATACCTGTAAGAGTCAAATATATAGATTTTTTTGGTCTTAATGCACACATTTTTATTTATTTGCACTGTTTTACTGGTTGCTAAGAAGAACAGAGGACAGGAGTAGAAAGACAACACCTGGGCTTCAACACTCGCTCAGCAGTGAGTGTGTGATTATTAAGCAGGGAAGAGACTGACAGTAGCTGTCTTAGAGGAAAGATGATATCTGAGCATGTGCGACCAGGACTTAGGAGCTCTCATCACTGGTTGTATCCCCTGGAGATGAGACAAACAGTATAAATCACTAAGGGAGAAGCTAAAACAAACATGATACAGAATTTTTAATAATGATGCACAGTGAAAATGTTTATTATTTCATTTGTAAGCTTCCCACATCAATTTTACTTTGTGCCATACCCCTTTAATTTCACTTGCTAAGCATTTCCTGTAAAGAGATATCATTGTTTGATCTTACTGGTCCAAAGTTCATGACACCTCATATAAATTTTCTTGCCCCATAATGCCTTGTTATGGGGATGTTGCAGTGACCTAAACCATAACTATATTTGTATTGAGACATGTTTTTTATCAGGTTGTGGGCATTTAACACCTAACAGATAGGGTAAGACTAAAATGTAACCTTTATTTAAACATATAATAAAACAAAATATCGATACCCCACGATTCTGGTCTTGAGGCAGTTAACTTTTTCCTCAGATCACGTGGTCGAAAGTTTGAAGAACACAATAGGTTTGTTATAGACCTCTTGAGAATTTCTTTGACACGGAATTACTTTGTGTTTGACGGCAGGGTCTTCCACCAGTTACGGGGTACAGCGATGGGTAGCTCAAGTGCACCCACTTATGCTAAGCTGTACCTCGGCTGGTGGGAGACCTCCATGGTTTTTGGAGATCAACTCCTGTTGTTCACAGAGAATATTACCCTTTGGGCGAGATACATAGACAATATTTTTATCATTTGGAATGGGTCGCAAGAGGAGTTTGCACAAATGATTAAACAGCTTAATTGCAATACCCTTGGTCTTAGGTTTACATCAGAGATAAATATTGAGTCTTTAGAATTTTTGGATGTGAAGATAACTAAATCATTAACTGGTGAATTGATAACAAGCATCTTCAGAAAACCAACCTCAACTAATTCTCTTTTGAAATGGGATAGTAACCATCCAGAGCCTCTAAAAATGGGGATACCCCGAGGGCAGTTAAGATTGAAAAGAAACTGCTCCATAAGGGATGAATTTGTGAGACAGGCAGTGGACCTCAGGAAACGATTTCTAGCTAAAGGTTATCCCAATTATGTGTTACGTCGTGCATATCAAAATACTCTTGCTATTAAGAGAAGTAAACTTCTCCTAGAATGGAAAAAGAAAAAAAAGCATCAGAGACAATTACACAAATTATTGGTACATATGATAATGCAGTTGGACCAATTAGGGAGATTTTATGCCGTCATTGGCATATTCTCCACATGGACTCTGATATTAGTGGACATATTGGAGAGACCCCACAGATCATTTTTAGGAGAGGAAGGAATTTGAAGGACCGTTTGGTCCATAGTCATTTCAATCAGCATCAAACAGAAACTTGGCTTGGAAAACCTAGAGGTTTCTTCAAATGTAGGGACTGCATTGCTTGTCCCTATATGGAAAATAATCTGACCTTTGAGGATTCTGAGGGCAAAAAGACTTTTGAGATATGTGATTTCATTACATGTAAAACCACACATGTAGTTTATTTGATAAGCTGCATGCGTGGTATGAGATATAAACAAGTAGAAAGATGATCCAGCAGTTCCCAATCGCCATTAAAAAATTTAAATTTATTGAAGCTTCTTTTAAAAAATGAAAAACATAAGGACTAGCAGCAAAAGAAGATGAGAATCAAGCTGATGCATTTCGGGGAAAACAAATACAACTCCCCTTACTCATAGCAAGATGAGTAGGTATGAGATATGTTGGAAAGACAATTCGCCAATTACGGAGACGTGTGTGTGAGCATCTCGGTGATGTGAGACACTAGCGTGATACACTGATGGCAAAACTTGTTTGGTTGCATCACAATGGAGATGCAAAATGCCTAAAATGGACAGGTACAGATAAAATTAAAACTACAATCCAGAAGGGAGATATTAATAAAAAATTGTTGCAGAAAGAAAGTTATTGGATTTTTACATTGAAAACATTAATACCGGCAGGTCTGAATGATTCAATTGATTTTGGCTGTTTCATCTAGATTCGTGGAGTTTTGTATGATCATATTCTGTTAGGATAAACTTGTGCTATTTAGACTATATTGATAGCTTTTTTAGATAAATACTATATGTTGTAAATTTTCAGTTTCATAATCCTTGGAAGTCCCCCCCTTTTTCTGATTCTAGCATTGATTACATCTTATACAATCCAGCCTTAAATATTGCTTTGCTGCATATAGCCGTGTAGTATTATTAAACACAGCTATTTTTGTGGTGGTTTCGAGTCGTTAACACTTGTACAGGGAGTGTTGACTGGTCCACAGAGTCACTAGGTAAGCGTTGACCGCAATCCCCGTTGCTGTGGGCGTGCCTCAACACACTTCAACAGGAAGGCGTCAGGCGCACTTCTTAAGCGCGGCAACATGAGGCGCTCGGCGTTTCTTGCAGAGGCAGCGTTGTCTCCCTATTTCACTCGGTCAGTCAGCCTCAGGGGACTCAGTGAGGGACGATATCCACATCACAGAGGTAAATATACCAACCGGTGGTTTCTTGTCTTAATTTGATTAGATAGCTGTATAGGTGGCTGCAATTTAAGTATTGGTACTCTGTGTATTTTTTGTATTTTGCAGATGCATCATCGCTTTCTGTGCAAATGTTAAAGTGGGTTGATACTCCCATCTTTCTGAGTTGTGCACCTAGACTTGATATAGGGACTGTTTATTATTGATATAGTCATACAGTGAATTTCAAAGTCTATGAGGTAAGAGATACTATTCTCCTTGTACCATATAGAATTGGATATTTTCTGAATCTCTATGTTTGCTAATTATATTTGCTAACTGTTTTTTGACGGTATGTTCTGTTTTTACTATGTTATTTATGCACCTGTGACTTATTATTTGATTTGATTCATAATTTAGTGTTGGTGTACTATTCGCACTTGTTCAGCCCAGATTTGTGATTTGCACTCTCTTTTGATTTGAGTGTATATTTACCCTCATTGTGTTTATTATTTTTGTATACTCTCTGTCTCCCCTTTTAAATAGTCCCCTGAGGAGATTCTGGTGTTATCCGGGGAGGATTGCAACATGTTGGGTTTTTGTTAGGAGGGTTAGGTTCCAGATGGGAATGCCCTTTTTGGGGCGATTATCCTGTATATTATTAGGCTAGGGTTATTCCTAGTTTATTAGGGCTTATTAGGGTTAGTCGTCTTTTTTTGGTGCATGTGATCTTTTTTGTGACTGAGGCTATATTTTTTTTTATTATATGTTTAAATAAAGGTTAAATTTTACCCTATCTGTTAGGTGTTTTTGATTTCAGGGAAGCAGCTTGACCTAACATTTGGCAATTTGTCTGTAATAAGTTGTGGGCATTTAACCACACAAGTTTTCACTTTATTTTATGCTATGACTAAGAGCGGGCTGTAGTGTTTGAAATGCGTTAGCTAGGATTTAGCTTTGTCTTTTCACACAAGGTGCTGCCATCTACAACCACCATGTTTTATTCTTTGAATACCATTAACATGTATTTTTTTAACCGATGTTGGACCATTGTGCTGTATTCATTCCCCTTTTTTACTATTATTCCACTATGTCTACCGTCACATGGAACGGATCTTCCGTGCACAGCGAAATACAAGGATGAGCTGGCTCCCGCACCTACATTAGTACCTAAACCACCTTGAATAGTGGTAGTTAGTGTGTGGAGATTGCTATGGATGGGCATTTGGATTAAAAAATGTCCTTATGACAACAATGAAATGAAAGCACGTGATAGGAGTTGTTGTCATAAGGACATTAGAGCATTTACTTATAAGGTGGTGAGCCAACCACTCACTAAACACTCTGATCAGTGATATCAGGCAGTGGCACATAACCACTGCAGCCAGTTAGCCGCTACAGTGGAGATGTCCCATTCAGAATAAGACAGGAAGCAAACAGAAGACAGTGAAGCGCGAGGATGGTGGCAGCGCTGGACCTTACAACCACATTTATCATGTAAAGCAACTCCAAAAACGGCAAAACTCTCTTAATATACAGCTCTGGAAAAAATTAAGAGACCACTGTTTTCTAAAACTCAGCATCTCTACATGTCTGACAGCCATTCCATTCCAGTGTCAGGTGAATTCCAACCAAAATCCACCTCACTCTACTTAATGTGCTTCTGATTAAGTGATCACCTGAACCAAATCTTATTTCATGAAGGAAAGTATAAAAAACACTGCTGTGATCTTCACAATCCTCTTGCAATAGGACAAGCTGGATGGCAAAACAAGTGCTAGGAATAGTCCAAAAGGAACTTGAACGAAAAAATAACTTTTACCATGCCAAAGGAGTTGAAAAGAAAAGTCTTCCTGACTAAAAACATTAGTCTTATTGTTTCTAAAAAAAAATATGAACTTGTTTTCTTTGCATTATTTGAGGTCTGACAGCTCAGCTGCTGCTGCTTCTTTTTTATTATTTTGGAGATTTTTCATTTACTGCAAATAAATGCAAAAAATTTTGCTTTGAATTTCAGAGATAAGTTGTCAGTAGTTTATATAGAATGCATCTAGAAGAAAAACAAAATAAAGATAAATAACCCGATGCAAAAAATGTTATAACAATATAGCTATTGTGGAAGGATACAGATGCAGTGAATGCACAGGAAGCAATCTAATGTATCTTTCACCATTGGCTTTGTAAGGAGGCAAAAACCAGCAGTGAAATGTGTGTTGGGGTTGTTCATTTATTGTATATTTTGTTATTAACTTATATTTGTATTTTGAGTATATACCGTACTCACCTTATATCTTTTATAGTAACATATGGTTTTGGTTACCTGGGATGTTATATATATATGTAATACCACTGCCTTATTATCTATGTTGTTTTAATTAATGACTTTTAATAATGTTTGTTTTACATGATTTTCATATAATAGGAAGGTTTTGGTTGCTGTTTTTGGGGTTGGTTGCTTATCATTATGGTTCCCTTGTGTGTTTTTGGTTATGAGTAGTATTGAGCGATTATTATCGACAAAGTTGAAATCGGCACAGTTTTTATGTTGATCGGATTTTTTCGATCACGCGATAATTTAGGTTACAATCTGCGCATAAAAGTAAGATGTCAATCCCCTCAAAAACAAACAAAGTATACAAAAAATATCCTAATACTAGACTAACCCTACTTGGCCTAAATGACCCTAAATCCTAAACACGGGGTAATACGCCCCAAAAAGGGCGGCCCCGTCCGGAACCTTGCCCTTAAGCACACTTACCCTGATAATAAAAGATGTCCCAACATGTTTCAATGTCCCTTAGGCACTTCATCAGGGGACAGATATAGGAAGAATTCAAAATATAGGTAAGTCAATTGGTCTCTTATCCAAGATAGAGAAAAAATGGGGTAAAAGTAATTATCTTTTTCTTACCACACCAAAATCCATTAAAAAGTATTCACAACTTTACATTTTTTACACTAGACCGTTTTGAAGACACATTAGTTATCCAAAGAAAATATGTTTTCAAAATTATTTTGAAAACGCATATATAACAAGCAGCTGACAAAAACGCTCTGTCCTAACAGAGCTAAGGGAATAATATCAAGTTCAATCAGCATCCCTTCCAGCACACTAGTATATCCCATGTCCACTAATACGATGCATTTTCAATTCTATATTCCAAAATGGCCCTGTATGGGCACCTGTGCAATTCGGCGTTCAAGTAATCAACTCTGTAAGGGTTATACAACAGCAAGACAGGAAGCTCAAATAGAATATTCACACTTCTTACCCCCTTTATTTAAAACCTCCTATGTGGGAAAAACACAATCCTGTATTATATAGCCCTGATAAGGCTCCCACATTACATTAGGTAAGAAGCTAACAACGGCATTTGCCCATTTAAGAGCACCATTCTTATATCACCCAAAAGGAGTTCAGCGTCTTCAGAACATTTCCAGGGATACCTAGAAACAAAAGAATATACCATACTCAGAATGGAGAGCCAGCCTCACAGCTCCAATAGATCACCTATCAGTGAAGCAGACCTCTGGTGTGGTCTGGTCATCTTACCTGTCAGTCGCCGATCAGTCACCTTGCCGTGCACGCCGAATAATGAAGAGACTCCGTGCGCTTATACAAGCACCTGAACTTCCAGTTTCGGCGCCGCGGCCGGTCATGTTCCCCTATGCGTCTGCGTAATTCTCTGATGGTCTTCCCAATATATTATAGTCCGCAGACGCAGGTCACTTTATAAATGACACCCTTACTCCTACAATTCACAAAATGATGCATGTCAAAATCCTTTTTTAAAACATTGCTATGGAACTTCTTCCCCGTTTCCATTTCTGTTAGGACAGAGCATTATTGTCAGCTGCTAGTTATATATGCATTGTCCAAATACTTTTGAAAACATATTTTCTTTGGATAACTAATGCGTCTTCAAAACGGTCTAGTGCAAAAAATTTAAAGTAGTGAATACTTTTTAATGCATTTTGGTGTGGTAAGAAAAAGATAATTAATTTTACCGCATTTTTCTCTATCTTGGATAAGAGACAAATTGACTTACCCATATTTTGAATTCTTCCTATATCTGTCCCCTGATGAAGTGCCTAAGGGACATTGAAACATGTTGGGACATCTTCTATTATCAGGGTAAGTGTTCTTAAGGGCAAGGTTCCGGACGGGGCCGCCCCTTTTGGGGCGTATTACCCCGTGTTTAGGATTTAGGGTCATTTAGGCCAAGTAGGGTATTAGGATATTTTTTGTATAGTTTGTTTGTTTTTGGGGGTATCTTTTACATACGTGACTTTTGTCCTGGGTATTTTTGTAAATTTTCATGTATCATTGTGGGGGCGTGTAGGTGGATCTTACGTTTAAGCCTTCCTCAGTTTTTCTTCTTTGCAGATTTATTTAAACAGGGAATGGCAGGTTTCCTCACGGTAGGTCTTGACACTAACCACTGGTTTTCAGAGGTCGATGATGTCTTCTCAGAGCAGGCATTGACTCAACAGAAATATACACCTTCCTTCAGGGCAGCCTTTAGAGAACTGACTAGATTATATAAAGAACAGACAGCATCCTGGTGGGAAGTCCAGAGTCTAGAGAAATATATAAATAAGGGTATAGTCCCTAGAGGACTAAGGAACTAAAAATAGAACACCCACATTTTTGAGTAAATGGGAGAAAGAAGCAACTGCTAGTTCTCTAAGATTCATGCAATTATTATTGGAAGAAGAGAGGAGCAATTTAGAATCCCTGAATGATAAGGTTAAAGAACAAGTAGAAATAACAAAAAGTTTTCAACAAGAAAAAGATTTTGTTGCTAAGGAGAAACAATTACAAGGGACAATTGAGAGATTCCAGTATCACATTAAAGAAAGAAAACATAGACAATTCACTCGTGACATTAATGACTTCAAGAGCAATAAGGCATATGCGTTTTTAGGGGAAAAAGATACAAGACGCGATCTGGAAACAGATATTTCTTCCACTGAAACAGACTTGTCAGATATTGAAAGAAGTCCACAGCCTGGGAGAGGTAGGGGTCAGCGTAGAGGAAGGGGGTAAAACAATAGAAATAGAGGTTCAATAGGAGGGTAGTCAAGGGCCCAACCTTTTTTAGGAGGAATGACAACATATCCTCTCAGAAATCGCAGCCTAACTCGCAATTAAACATATGTAAGGCTAGAGAGTTGGGACCCCAGAGATTGGAGATAGGAGGATCTGGGACGGATAAAAACTTGGTAACTGCTCAAGCATGTACACCAGTGGAGAGGAAGGATGTGATTAATTGGTCACAAAGAACCCTTAGCGAGACGGAAATATCTGTTCTGAGTAAGGGTCTTTCCTTCGTACCCATGGGTGCTTGCAAGGTGTTCCACTGGGCGAAAGACCTTAACCTATATGCAAGGAAATTGCATTGGTATAAATTTTTTCTTGCACAGGATAAAAAGAAAAGTGTGGAACTTGGCATTCCATTGGATATGTTGGAAGAGGTTAAGTTATTGGAGAGTCTGGCAAAAACCACTCCTAACTCACGAGGTAAAGGTCCCTTTACAGATCTTAGTAATAAGAGTAAGCGCATACCCCCGCAGAGTGGGTCCTCATATATTGACCTCTTTGTTGAGCTCTCTATTAAAGAAATTGAGGAAATGGAAAAGACTGATATTAGATGGAATTGCAGTAAAAAAGAATATGCAAGTATCAAGAACTTAGCGGAGGACAAAAATATTGTCATAAAGTCCTCCGATAAAGGAGGTAATGTAGTGATCTTGGATGTGAAAGATTATACTGAACTGTGTCTGAGGTTGTTGAGAGACAAGGAGAGCTATGAGATCTTGGATGTTAATCCTACCTTTGTCTTTTTTGAGAAATTGAAAGTCATTTTGGTAGAGGCAAGGGACTCTAAGATCATAAGCATTGATGAGTTTAACTTTATGCTTCCTATATTTCCTGGGCGGGACCTTTTTACGCTCCCAAAATTTACACAAGGGAAAGACCCCCTTGCTTGGCAGGCCCATTGTCTCTGGAATTGGGAGTTTATGTCAGAACGTGGGACGCTATATCGAGAAAATATTATCCCCGTTTGTTATGGCTCTTCCATCATACACTCGTGATTCAATGGACCTGTTCCGCAAACTAGAGGGAATATACGTGCCACAGGGCTGCTACGGGCGAGATGACGTTGAGGCCCCTACTTTTTATACCTCATGATTGTGGTTTGAGAGCTGTCAGGGAGTATCTGTGTACTCGTGGTTGTCAGTATCAAGAGCATAATGAGTTTGTGTTACGCCTTCTCCATTTTGTCCTCACCAGAAACTACTTTTTTTTTCAATAAAAAAATCTACCCCCATTCGGGGGCCACCCAGGGGAAGTTCCTGTGCCCGGGCTTACGCAAATTTCTCCTGGGCTGGTGGGGGGATAGAGTTTTTTTTGGGTGAGCAACCATTGGCACGGAGGAGATTCTTCTTTGGACTCGTTATATCGACGATGTTCTGATACTGTGGAACGGTACCCCGAAAGATTTGCTGCTTTCATTGATTTTTTGAATACTAAGAACGATCTCAATCTGCGATTTAGGTTTGAGATCAATCCAAAATTTTTCCCTTTTTTGGATTTCTTATAAGGGAAAAAGGGGAGAGGGGTGAGTTTTGGACCCCAAATTTTTCGAAGCCAACGGCTACGAATGCCCCTTTTGGGGGGGGAAAGTATCATCCTGTCCCCCTCAAAAGAGGCATCCCCAAAAAAAACAATACCTGCGTTTTTAAAAAGGAAAAAGCTCCAATCTGAAGGAGTTTAAACGCGAGGCAGGGGAGTTACGTAATAGGTTTCTGGAGAAAGGATATCCGACGAGGCTTAGAGAAGCATTGGGAAACCTTAAAAATGCCCGAGGGACAGTTTGTTGGTCCCCAAAATGGAGTGTAAAAGTAAAGATGAGGGGATTTTTCGATTGAGGAACTATGTGGAGCAAGCCCAATACATAAAATTATCACAAAAAATTGGGAAATTTTGAAGTTAGATGAAGACCTGAGAAAGGTGGTAGGAGAGTATCCACAGATTACGTACAGAAGGGGTAGGAGCTTACGTGACCGGCTGGTTCGTAGCCATCTAGAGATGGATTCTACGAAAAAGACATGGCTTCTTCAACCCGTGGTGGGCTGTTATAGATGCAGTGGCTGCATTGCATGTACCCACATGGAAACGGGGAAGAAGTTCCATAGCAATGTTTTGAAAAAGGATTTTGACATGCATCATTTTGTGAATTGTAGGAGTAAGGGTGTAATTTATAAAGTGACCTGCGTCTGCAGACTAGAATATATTGGGAAGACCATCAGAGAATTCCGCTGACGCATAGGGAGAACATCTGAATGATGTTAAAAATGGAAGAGATACCCCTCTTGCAAAACATGTTTGAACTACACATAGTGGAGATCTGAAGAGTGTTAAATTTATGGGTATCGACCTTGTGTTTCCACCAAACCGAGGAGGCAATTGGGACAGACTGTTATTACAGATCACAAGGCATTATGGGAAAGGAGCTGGAAAGCTCACTGCGCCCTCTATAGGTTGTAACAAATCCTCAATTTACTTCTGATTCACTGAATCTTTGAGAAGCAAAAAGGAATAATTGTCAAGCCAATAAAAAAAAAAACCCGAAACGCGTATGTAGATGAGCAATATTGGCTTGACAATTATTCCTTTTTGCTTCTCAAAGATTCAGTGAATCAGAAGTAAATTGAGGATTTGTTAAAACCAATAGAGGGCGCAGTGAGCTTTTTCCAGCTCCTTTTTCCCATAATGCCTTGTGATATGCAGATGCGAGTAGTGGGCTAAAAGGCAAACAAAACACTACACACCTTAACTGGGTGCTCTCCATAAGGAGAGATGTTCCCCTCCTCATACCCACTCTTGCCTCCACCAGTCAAGCCAATATCGCTCTGCTCTACACTGATGAGGGGCAAAAACCCGAAACGCGTATGTGATGAGCAATATTGGCTTGACAATTATTCCTTTTTGCTTTTTCAAAGATTCAGTGAATCAGAAGTAAATTGAGGATTTGTTACAAACCCATAGAGGGCGCAGTGAGCTTTCCAGCTCCTTCCATAATGCCCTTTTGATATGCAGATGCTGAGTAGTGGGCTAAAAGGCAAAACAAAAACACTACACACCTTAACTGGGGCTCTCCATAAGGAGAGATGTTCCCTCCTCATACCCACTCATTGCCCCCCACCAGTCAAGCCAATATCGCTCTGCTCTCATGATGAAAGGGGAAAAACCCCGAACGCGTATGTAATGAGCAATATTGGCTTGACAATTATTCCTTTTTGCTTCTCAAAGATTCAGTTTAATCAGAAGTAAATTGAGGATTTGTTACAACCTATAGAGGGCGCAGTGAGCTTTCCCCTCCTTTCCCATAATTTCCTTGTGATATGCAGATGCTGAGTAGTGGGCTAAAGGCAAAACAAAACACTACACACCTTAACTGGTGCTCTCCATAAGGAGAGATGTTCCCCTCCTCATACCCACTCATTGCTCCCACCAGTCAAGCCAATATCGCTCTGCTCTACACTGATGAGGGGCAAAAACCCCGAAACGCGTATGTAGATGAAACAATATTGGCTTGACAATTATTCCCTTTTTGCTTCTCAAAAAATTCAGTGAATCAGAAGTAAATTGAGGATTTGTTACAACCTAAAAGAGGGCGCAGTGAGCTTTCCAGCTCCTTTCCCATAATGCCTTGTGATATGCAGATGCTGAGTAGTGGGCTAAAGGCAAAACAAAACAACATACACACCTTAATGGTGCTCTCCATAAGGAGAGATGTTCCCCTCCTCATACCCCCTCATTGCCTCCCCCAGTCAAGCCAATTTTTCGCTCTGCTCTACACTTTATGAGGGGCAAAAACCCGAAACGCGTATGTAGAGAGCAATATTGGCTTGACAATTATTCCTTTTTGCTTCTCAAGATTCAGTGAATCAGAAGTAAATTGAGGATTTGTTACAAAACCCATAGAGGGCGCAGTGAGCTTTCCAGCTCCTTTCCCATAATGCCTTGTGAATATGCAGATGTGAGTAGTTGGGCTAAAAGGCAAAACAAAAACACTACACCCTTTAAATGGTGCTCTCCATAAGGAGAGATGTTCCCCTCCTCTACCCACTCATTGCCTCCACCAGTTTAAGCAATATCGCTCTGCTCTACACTGGGTGAGGGGCAAAAACCCCGAAAGCGTATGTAGATGAGCAATATTGGCTTGACAATTATTCCTTTTGCTTCTCAAAGATTCAGTGAATCAGAAGTAAATTGAGGATTTGTTACAACCTATAGAGGGCGCAGTGAGCTTCCAGCTCCTTTCCCATAATGCCTTGTGATATGCAGATGCTGAGTAGTGGGCTAAAAGGCAAAACCAAACACAACACACCTTAACTGGTGCTCTCCATAAGGAGAGATCTTCCCCACCTCATACCCACTCATTGCCTCCCCCCAGTTTAACCAAAATCGCTTGCTCTTTCACTGATGAGGGCAAAAACCCGAAACGCGTATGTAGATGAGCAAAAATTGGCTTGACAATTATTCCTTTTTGCTTCTCAAAGATTCAGTGAATCAGAAGTAAATTGAGGATTTGTTACAACCCATAGAGGGCGCAGTGAGCTTTCCAGCTCCTTTCCCATAATGCCTTTTGATATGCAGATGCTGAGTAGTGGGCTAAAAGGCAAAACAAAACACTACACACCTTAACTGGTGCTCTCCATAAGGAGAGATGTTCCCCTCCTGTTATTACAGAGAGAGACAGAGTGGATATTTAAACTAAAAACAACATGTCCACAGGGTTTAAATGAACGTTTGGATTTTTGCTGTTTCATTTAGGTATACTGTTCTTATGAATGCCTAGTTCTTTTCTGAAGTAGCACCATCTCTGGTGGAATATGGAATGATATATGTGGCTTGATCGATCATTTAGGGATTCTGTTGCTTTCTTCTTGAAACTAGTAGTTATAATTGTCATCACTGCCATTCAAAACCTGTAGTACTCTCTTTTTAAATGCATTTAGCCGGTTGAATTCGGCCGTAACCGGCATCATCGACTGTTGTTGCATGTTGCCAGGTTACCAGTCACATGACCGGCCGCGGCGCCGAAACCGGAAGTTCGGGTGCTTGTATAAGTGTGCGGAGTCTCTTCATTACTCGGCGTGCACGGCAAGGTGACTGATCGGCGGCTGACAGGTAAGATGACCAGACCACACCAGAGGTCTGCTTCACTGATAGGTGATCTATTGGAGCCGTGAGGCTGGCTCTCCATTCTGAGTATGGTATATTCTTTTGTTTCTAGGTATCCCTGGAAATGTTCTGAAGACGCTGAACTCCTTTTGGGTGATATAAGAATGGTGCTCTTAAATGGGCAAATGCCGTTGTTAGCTTCTTACCTAATGTAATGTGGGAGCCTTATCAGGGCTATATAATACAGGATTGTGTTTTTCCCACATAGGAGGTTTTAAATAAAGGGGGTAAGAAGTGTGAATATTCTATTTGAGCTTCCTGTCTTGCTGTTGTATGACCCTTACAGGGTTGATAACTTGAACGCCGAATTGCACAGGTGCCCATGCAGGGCCAGTTTGGAATATAGAATTGAAAATGCATCATATTGCTGGACATGGGATATCCTAGTGTGCTGGAAGGGATGCGGATTGAACTTGATATTATTCCCTTAGCTCCGTTAGAACAGAGCGTTATTGTCAGCTGCTAGTTATATATGCATTGTCCAAATACTTTTGAAAACATATTTTCTTTGGATAACTAATGTGTCTTCAAAACGGTCTAGTGTAAAAAATGTAAAGCTGTGAATACTTTTTAATGGATTTTGGTGTGGTAAGAAAAAGATAATTACTTTTACCGCATTTTTATCTATCTTGGATAAGAGACCAATTGACTTACCCATATTTTGAATTCTTCCTATATCTGTCCCCTGATGAAGTGCCTAAGGGACATTGAAACATGTTATTATTATTATTATTATTATTATTATTATTTATTTTAAAGCGCCATTGATTCCAGGGCGCTGTACATTCGAGGGGGTTACATACATAACATAAGTCAAACGAGTACAGTGATAAGGGATAATGACAATTGGCACGACAGAGGGAGAGAGGACCCTACCCACGAGGGCTTACAATCTACAAGGAGAGGGAAAGAGACAGGAGGTGAGGGGCAGACATGTTTGTGGAGGAAGTAGTGACAACAAGGTTAGTGAAGGTTATAGGCAAGCCTGAAGAAATGGGTTTTCAGGTTGCTTTTGAAGCTGGTGAGACAAGGGAGAGTCTGATGTGTTGGGGCAGTGAGTTCCAGAGTGTGGGTGAAGCACAGGAGACGGTTGTGTGAGAAGCTGATAAGGGAGAGCAGAGGAGAAGGATCCTGTGAGGAGCGGAGAGTGCGTGAGGGGAGATATTTGAAATTAGGCAGAGATGTATGGAGGGGAGAGGTCATGGAGAGCCTTCTAGGTCATGGTTAGTAGCTTGAAATGAATTCGCTGGGCACAATGGGATCAGGGTGTGTGCTTAAGGGCAAGGTTCCGGACGGGCCCGCCCTTTTTGGGGCGTATTACCCCGTGTTTAGGATTTAGGGTATGTCTACACTGCACAGAAAAACGTGTGTTTTTTCAGGGTTTTTCGTTTTCTAAAAACGCTGGAAAAACGACTGTTATCATTTCCCATAGACACTAATGTAAACCCTTCTGCTGTCTACACTGAGCTGCTTTTTTCTGCTCGTTTTTTTTTACTGGTCGTACTTTGCAACATGCTCTAAAAAACGCCAGAGCAGGGCAGAAAATTTACTACAGGAGTCTATGGAAAGCGCCGGACGTCTTTTGGCGCGTTTTTGCGGCGTTTTTTGGCGCAATTTTTCAATGAAAACCCTCCCCGGAGACCCAAGTCCCTCCTATAGTGAGTGTAACAAAGGTTATACCTTATCAAATCTGCATACAAGTGTCCGATGTGTCCTTTTTTTGTACCTTTTGTAATAAAATGATCATGCTTTGTTCGCTAACGATTTTTGCGCAATTCATATTTTTTTTCGCTAAAAATACTTTTTTTTACAGATTTTGGCTTCAGAATCTGTTTTTTTTTACAGATTTTGATGCTAAAATCCTTTTCTATACATATTTTGGCGCTAATAAAGTTATCTTGCTACTGATGCTGAAAATACGTTTTTTACTGATTTTGGCGCCAGAATCCATTTTTTACGTTTTTTGGCACTAAAATAATTATTTTTACAGATTTTGGCGCTAATAACGTTATCTCGCTTCTGACGCCAAAAATAATTTTTTTTACGGATTTTGCCGCAAAAATAATTTTTTTTTAAGTTTTTTGGCACAAAAATATTTTTTTTTACAGATTTTGGCGCTAATAACGTTATCTCGCTTCTGACGCCAAAAATAATTTTTTTTACGGATTTTGGCGCAAGAATCCGTTTTTTGACGTTTTTTTGGCACTAAAATAATTTTTTTTTACAGATTTTGGCGCTAATAACACTGTCTCGCCGCTTACGCCAAAAATAAGTTTTTTTTACGGATTTTGGCGCAAAAATATGTTTTTTACGGTTTTTGACACTAAAATAAATTTTTTGACATATTTTGCCGCTAATAACGTTAAATCGCTTCTTAAGCCAAAAATATGTTTTTTTTACGGATTTTGGCGCAAGAATCCGTTTTTTTACGTTTTTGGGTACTAAAATAATTTTTTTACAGATTTTGGCGCTAATAACGTTATCTCGCCTCTGACTCCAAAAATAAGTTTTTTACGGATTTTGGCGCAAGAATCCGTTTTTGGCCACTAAAACAATTTTTTTTTACAGATTTTGGCGCTAATAAGGTTCTCGCCTCCGACGCCAAAAATACGTTTTTTTTTTACGGATTTTGGCGCAAGAATCCGTTTTTTTAAAGTTTTTTGGCACTAAAATATTTTTTTTTACAGATTTTGGCGCCAATAACGTTATGTCGCCTCTGACGTCAAAAATACTTTTTTTTACGGATTTTGGCGCAAAAATAAGTTTTTTTACGTTTTTTGACACTAAAATAATTTTTTTTACTGATTTTGCCGCTAATAACGTTATCTCGCTTCTGATGCGAAAAATAAGTTTTTTTACGGATTTTTGCGCAAGAATCTGTTTTTTTTATGGCATTTGGGGCTAAAATCCGTATCTTTACAGATTTTGGCGCTAATAAAGTGATCTAGCTTTTGACGCAAATAAATACATTTTTTACGAATTTCGGGGGGCAGAATCCTTTTTTTGACGGATCGGGGGGCTAATTCAATACTTTAAAAATGTTGGCGCTAATAAACTGTCACCTTCAAACACTAAACATATTTTTTTTTTAAACGGAATTTGGGCAATAAGCGTTTTTGGATTTTGGCGCAAAATCCTTTTTTTTAAAAATTTTTGCTAATACAGTTATTTTTGCGATGGGGGGAAAATGGGGGTTTTTGTGGATTTGGTGCAAAAATCGGGTGAAAATTTTAATAAAGCAGTACACGCACAGAGCACACAAAGGACAATGTGCTCACAATGGCTACATGATCTAAAGGAAGTGAACTCAACATGAAAACCCCCCGTAGGGGGTAGTTTACATCCAAGGCTTAAATTGTTGGAATACATTAAAAAGCAGAGCATAGACCTTCAAAAAACCTAAAAAAAATAAAAACGCGCCAAAAAACGCCGTTTTTTTCGCTGCTTTTGACGGGCACAGAAAACTCATTTTCATGAATTTTTTAGTAATTTCCCTTTTTTCAGGTCTTTTTTTGCCCGCATGTAGAAATAGCCTTAGGTCTTTTAGCCAATGGGGTTTTAGTCTAGAAATTAGATATTTTTTGTATATTTTGGGTTTGTTTTGGGGGATTACATTTTAAAATTTTAAATAATTTAATAAAGGTATATTTTAGAGCTTTTTTTCTAGTATTTTGAAAATTTTCATGTATCATTGGGGGAGCGGTAGTTGATCTTACTTTAACCCTTTCCCCTCAGTTTTTTTTTCTTTGTAAAAACGCCATAATTTTTTTTAAATAGCCCATGTTAGGCGCTTCCGTCTTTTTGGGGGCCAGTAAATCAGCTTAGAGAAAGAGGGGGGTGAGCTGGGTGTGCGACGTCATGACTGGGATGTTAGGTTGTTATTGGCGGGAAAAAATCACATACCTCTTTTTAAACATAGAACAGCCCCTTCCTTTCATGACATGTGGTCTGTGTCAAAAGAGCAGGACGGTCCGGTCTCTCTCAAAACAGCTCAGCAAAACTATTCCTTTGTTCACACAACAACTAGCTTTTAGCTGTAACTTTAAAGCTTAGGTAGTTTAGAGATTTCATTTTTAGTTATTTGGGGCTGAAAATTTTTAAAAGGGCATTTAGGCATGCACCCAGGGGGTGGGGGGGGGGGTTGCGGGGGGTGGGGGAAAACACGAGAGACGGGCGGGCCAGGCTTTTAAAGGAGAGTGCATAATTGTCGCCAGACTCTGCTTTGACCCCATTGAAATGGGTTTTTATTAACATTTTTTTGCACAGTTTTTGGAAAATATTAGCTTGTATTTTTGTGCAGCCCCTTTTTATATTAGGGTACAGTCTTTTCTATAACTCAGGTTTTTTTGTAGGTTCAAAACCACCTTTTATTATCTGTACACGATTTAAATTTGTTTTTTCACTTTACCAGTCCTGCTTTGTTCATAGAGCCCCCTTTCACTTAAATTTGAACCAGTAATTTGTAGTCACCGCAGGGTATTTATAGGTAAAAAAAAACCGTTTTTTATTATCCGTACACAATTATTCGTTTTTTTCACTTTGACGCAGTCCAGCTTTTTTCATAGAACCACCTTTCATTTTAAATTTTAATACAGCAATTTTGTAGCACCGCAGATGTATTTATAGGTGCAAAAACACCTTTTATTTTCCGTATACATTTCAAATAGGTGTTTTTTTTTACTTTTGGTGCGGCCAGTTTTTGTTTCCCAAGCCACCTTGCAAATTAAGTTTGAAAACAGCAATTTTGAGTCACCGCAGGTTGTATTAAAGGTCAAAAACCACGTTTTATTACCACACAATTTAAATAGTTTTGTTTCACTTTGGGGCAGTCCCACTTTGTTCATAGAGCCCCCCTTGTATTTTTAAAAAAAAATACAGCAATTTGTAGTCATCGCGTGTATTTATAGGGAAAAAACCACCTTTTATTATCCGTAATTTTAAAAGGGGTTTTTTTTTTTACTTTGTGCGGCCCAGTTTTTTCATAGAGCCACCTTGTACTTAAAATTTTAATACAGCAATTTGTATCGCCGCAGGGGTTTTATAGGGGCACAAACACGTTCTATATCCCAAAAAAATTTAATTACGTTTTTTCACTTTGGCGCAGTCCAGCTTTGTTCATAAGCCCCCTTGATTTAAATTTGAATACACAATTTTTTAGTCACCCCAGGTCTATTTATAGGGGCAAAAACCACCGTTTGTTATCCGTATAATTTTTAAATAGCTGATTCATGGGTGCAGCCCCATTTTTTTTTTCCAAAAACCACGTTGTACGACAATTCTGATAGAAAAATTTTTTAGCAACTGTTCCGTTTGTCTTGCTGGAAAAAGCGCAAATTCTCATCCCTGTAACTTCTGAATATTTTTATTCGCTCGATGAATCTCATTGGCGCAGGAGCGCACTTTTTATGAAGGGAAAAACACTGTTGATTTTGTCTTACGGGTTTTTCCACCCAAACCTCATTTCACAGGTATTCGCTAGAAACATTTCAGTTTCTAATCCTAGTTGGCTGTAGGAAATTAGAGGGATTTTAAGAATAGCTGTGATTTGCCGTCTTTAATAAGAAAACTGTCAAAACTCTTCCACACCTTATTAAATTTTTATCTTTCTGAACATGGAGCGAAATGCATGGGAAAAGCGAGCAAAGAGGGGGGTGGGACATGGAGGTAGAGGTACGAGAGAAGGTGCTCCTTCCAGGCGGCGACAACACGCATGCCAGCGGATCTTCGGTTTCAGGACCGTCAGGCCTGTCATCGCTGGTCAGGGCCCTGTGAATCTTCAGTAACGAACAGCGTCACCCCAAACTGTTCTTCAGTGGTTAATGCAACCCCGCATCCAGCAGTCTTACCTCCTCGTCCTCCCAGTCACGGCCTGACAATGTCGTCATCAGTATCATCAGCATCTGTCCAACATGAAGCGAAGGCAACCCAAATGTCAACTCGTGTACCCACCACTGTGGATAATCCATTTTCTGAAGACCTCTTTGATTACAAAATGCGGTTGGGGTCAGAAGGCATGTTAAAAGATCAAGAGCCAAAGAGGATGATTTTGTTTGCTCGACGCCCAGTTACTGATGCCATCAGAGGAGGAGAAGGAAACCGGTCAATCGGCAAAAATCCCGGGCGGTCGGCAACGCCTTGCAGTGCCTTTTGCTTGTAGCCCGCAGCTCCTGGATGCAGAATGTTAGGACGACCAAGTCCCCTAGTTTTATGATGATGATGACGACATTGTGGATCCAACGTGGTCTTTTCAGCAGAATTTGCTTGGGGGCGCTTCATCACTGGACAGGAGAAAGAACTTTGGGGTAGTGTTAGTACGGGTCCGTCCTCAAAAAGGGAGAGGGCCGGTCGCAAAGTCCTCTTAGAATGATTCCGTCCATCCCAACGATGCACAGCGAAACCAACCGCACCTCGCTTATCGCCCTGTCAAAAAAGGTCCAGGACCTCTCAAGCCTGGGCCTTTTTCGTGAGCAAGCCTCTGATTCACCCAGTCGATGTCATATGCCGTCCCTTTGCCCGTAAACTTATCAGTAGAGGCAGCAGAGATCTATAGTTGTTTAACACCACCAACATGACATAGTCACATGCAGCGAATGCATGAGTTGAAAAATGGATTGCACAACACCATTGCCAAAAATACAAAAAGGCAGCACCGTAAGCCGGGCTTCCAACAACTGGTCACACCCTCTGTCTCCGCCTCCTCCTCCTCCGCCACCACCAACGTTACTCAGCTGCCCATGTCTCTCAGAGTCATGATCAGGGCTCAGCCCTCCGCATCAGCTCCACCTCGCTCGAGAACCAGACCACCCATCCACCCCATTCTCCTTCCACCATTTAGACGAACCCTGCCAACACTCCGTACAGCAGCCAGTCTAAAAGCCATCCTGCCGTTTTACCAGTTTGGGGAGTGAAGAAACACTTTAACCCCAAACATCCCCAAAGCCAAAAGCCCTGAATGTCGCATTCTAGCTTTTGGTCTTGGAAATGATGCCTTTTTCCGTCTGTTACACAGATGGGTTTTCTGCCACTTCATGGCCCACGCTTGCCTCCCCCCAATACCAGATGCCGAGCAGGCATTTCTGCCAGAAATGCCGTCCCTGCCCTGGCCAGTCACGGTCATCTAAAAATATCAAGCGCGATGTCTTCATCTGTGTCTGGAAAAGTCCATCTGGACCACCGACACAACGTGGACTAGTAAGCAAGGCCAAGCCCTCTATATCTTCTGTGACAGCTCACTTGGGTGCGCTGGGTGGAATGTTCTCTGGGTGTGACGGAGGCACTCAGGCTCGGCGCACGCTCTTCAAAACCGCAGGTATGGTGCAGGGTTCTTTCCCCAAGGTCTTCTGGTGGCATCAACGTGCCCAGAGAAACCCAGGCTTGTGTTGAAAATTAATATCTGTCATGGAACTGTCCACACACAGGACAGGAGCTGTAGACGGCACTCCGCAATGAGACCGAGCACTGGCTGGGAGACAAGAACCTTGTGCCAGTAAGGTGTTGTTCGATAACGGGCGAAATTTGCGTGTCGCCCTTAAGATAGGTATGTTCTAGAGCACTTCCCCTTGCCTGAACATGACATGAACCTTGTCGTTCAGACATTCTAAAGCGCTAACCGGGTCTGGACTGCCTGCTTAGGAAGTCTCTAGTCCTGAGTTTGCACATCCGGCCTTCGACCCACTTCATCCTGCCTGGCTTTCCGTTGTCAACGTCAGCTTCGGCCTTCCCATCAACCGTCTCATAGTTTGATGTGGCAACATCCACGCAGGAATTCACCCACCACATGCGCCAGCGATTGTGGCATCACGCAATGCCATTTTACGCATACGAATTGACATATGGTGACAAGCAGCGGTGCGGACCTCGGGTTTTAGGAGCCCCGAGAGTGGAGGCAGGTGAAAGAGCTCTGCAACCAATCCTTCGCCAGTTTTTGAAAAAGCCACCAAAATGGTCAGTGCGAAATTGTCCCTTGTCGGCCTATCATTGTGGTGAGTCTAGTTCTTGTAACGATCGTTGTACACTCGTAAACAACAGGTCCCGCCAGCGAACGGAGGAGGAGAACGGACACAGATGTGCGGGTACATGGTCCTTTCTCTCCTCGAATCCACAAGGCCCCCTACAGTTTCACAATTTATATCGGTCCTTCATTAGGTAGTGGTTCGGGGTCCAGGGCTAGTGCACCAGCTCTCAAGATGCATCATCTTAGGTAAGTCAAGACTGTGTTGAAGCTGTGCCGGAGGAAGCGGTAGGAGGAGGAGGAGGAGGAGGAGGAGGAAGGGAGGAGGAGGAGGTATTCCTGGACACCGACGTTATCGACGTCCCTGCCTTGGAAAGAGGTTGGGCGCGAAATTTGAGTGGAGGAGAAATGATGAAGATCAGTATGCTAGTGCCCCATGACCCGAGCGTGGGAAATCAAGGCTCCATCTCTCACATGAGTGCTTAGGATGCTCCATTTCTCCAACAAACTGATCCTCGCATTAAGGCCATCAAATTAACAACATTACGGCTTGCCATCCTCCTGGATTCCCCTGTAAAAAACCAAACTCAGCACTTTCCTTCCACCCACCCAAATAGAGAGTAAAAATGCAGGAAATTGGAGACCTTGCCATTATCAACTGGAGCCTCTGTTCGTCTGCTTCACATTCTTCAAATGTCACGGTGGAACAACGTCAGAGATGTGACAGAAGTAGAGTGCCATGTAGCTGCATCGGCAGCAGAAGGCAATTTGGCAGAAGCCTTATGGGTGACCTCTGGCAATCTTTATTTAAGACCTCACCTATTCATGTAATTCATGGCACACATACATCACACAGAGACACTTCAGAGTCATGGTGCACGACTAACTGCGTGTCAACAACCGATGTTTTAGGATGTGTCTTGACCCAATTCACATCTGGGTATCCAAAATGTATGAATGGCCCAGAGCTCGCTGTCAACCATAGAGGTGATGTCCTGCCCAGCAGCCAGCATCATAATCTGAAGCGGACCTTCAGCACACTGGAGGAGTCCATTACAGTACAAACACAACTGTGCTTTCCACAGATAATTGTGGATCGTTTGGACATTCATCAAGATGAAACAGGCATGGATCTCTGAATGATGTTGTTGAGCCCCAATTTGCCGAGGTCACAGATTAGTTTGCCGGTCTACTTCACATTCCCTTCAAACAGAAATGGGGTCCACCTTGAAAAAGTGTAGTTTTAAAATGATCATTTCTCGTCTGCAATTTTATTCTCACCATTTCTAAAAGATCATTTAGTGTAAAGCGGTGTGGAGACTTAAAAAGACACCAAGGTTTCATGACAAAACCTTATTCCATTTACTCACTTTATCATTAGAAGTTTTTTGCATTGTCCAATGGTTTTGATGTCATGTTTGCTCGATGAGACACAACTATAATTCTGGTCTTTGAATAGAAATGCAGCTTTCTAATGGATATCTCAATCACAATTTTAATAGTGGCTAGAAGTTCATATTTGAAAATTATTTTATGTGGTCATGTTGCTGTGAATACAGCTAAAAACAATGGTCCTCTTGAACAGAACAAGTGGCATCTAATTGCATTTCTCCCTCACATTTTTTAACAGTGGCTGAGAAGTCATTTTTATAATTATTTGGGTCATACTGCTTTGAAATGCAGCAATACTACAGGTCCTATTCTAAAAAATGTTGTTTCTAACAGACATTTGTTCTTCACAATTGTCAAGAGTGGCTCAAGGGTCATGTTTTGAATTTTTGGGGCATTTTGTCAAAAGTGGCTCAAGGGTTATGGTGCTGTCAAAAACAGGAATAGGTAGGACACTGTTAATGGACACATATTGCAAAATGACTTGTTTTTGCAAGATCATTTTAAAATAGCTACAATTCCTGTAGTGAGCCAACCCCTGTTAATACAATTAAAAAAAAGAGAAACGAAAGAGTGGTGGGATTCCATTCCTATTTTAAAAATGTGTTTGTCTAGAATTAAACTACTAAAAAACTTGCATGTGCAAAATAGCTGATACAAATATTCCTCTGAATTGTACAAGGGAGGTACAGGAAGACTGATGTAGGTTACCCAGGACAGGTATATCTCCAGTTCAACTAAAATGGTGGTTGAAGGCTCCTTTTTCCGGCACTTTTTAAATTTGTTAGTCATGCCGGTTTGGGGCTCATGCTGTGGCCCAAGACAGATATAGTCAATGTACAGTTCAACTAAAATGGTGGTTGAAAAACTCCTTTTCCCGGCACCTTTTAATCTGTGGGTCAGGCAGGTTTAATGGTCATTTGTGGTACAGAACAGGTATAGTCATGTCCAGTTCAACTAAAATGGTGGTTAAAAGACTCCTTTTTCCGGCAATTTTTAATCTGGAGGTCATGCAGGTTTGGGGCTCATGCTGTGGCCCAGGACAGGTATAGTCAATATCCAGTTCAACTAAAATGGTGGTTCAAAGACTCCTTTTTCTGGCACTTTTTAAATCTGGGGGGTCAGATAGGTTTAAGGGTCATGCTGCATTCCAGGACAGGTATAGTCAATGTCCAATTCAAGTAAAACAATGGTTCAAATAATACTGCCTTCTGGCACTTTTTAATTTGTGGGTCATGCAGGTTTAAGGGTCATGCAGTGGTACAAGACAGGGATAGTGAATGGTCTGTGACTTTTTTCTATGGCTTTTATAACCTAAGTGTGTTGCCTAAGATGTAGCACGTATCCATTTGACTGTTATGGATGTTAATTCCAGCTTCTCCAGCCCTGTTTGGGTGTAAGAATGAAGGTGTTTTTCCTTTCCCATAGAATTTAATGGTCATCTGCGATAATCTATTATCGACTATCGGAAATTGTCTTGATAATTGCCGATATCGACTATAGACCCGATGACGATAGTCGATGTAATCGCTCATCACTAGTTATGAGCCCATAACTGAATTTGCGTGGTGAATTGATTATGTGTTTTAGACTGTGTCTAGACACTTCTACATCTTGTTTGACAAAAGGGGTTTTGGCGTCTTGGGAAGGAGTTTGGCAACGCCCCAGAAAGTCATCAACATTTCGACACAGTAAGCGGCATAAAGTAGGACAACTAATATGTAAATTTAAGACTAGGCAGACTAAACATGTACAAATTTATCTTAACTATAATAAATGTGGAGCATTATAAGACTGTCTAGTCTAAGTTCAGACGGTCTAGGTATACACAGCATTGATAAATCTTTCCCAATATTTCAATTTTTACTCATGTTCCTGTCCTGTAAATGTGGCAATATAAAAAGTGGGTGTCTTAATTCTCGTTGCCATGCCTACGTCCATGAACATGACAATCAGAACAATAGTCTTCATTGTTTACACTTCTGGCTGCAATACTATAAGGACAAGGACTTCAGTAACTTAAAGGGTTGTTGCAAAGAAGTGATTTCCTTACATAACAGGCTGAACTGTCCTCAAGATCCTTGAAAAAAGGGGCGTTGTCTTTCTATGTTTCAAAAAACAAGTGCCTCCTCCATGATATCATCACACTGCCTCACATGCACGCCCCCAAGGCTGATATTCAATCTCTGTAGTTGAGCAAACATTGTTAGGCTAAACCACAGAGGATAACTATATTGTGCACAAGCTCTACAGGTTTTGTTTTCTCCATCTTATCTGCTCAGGAGAAAAGATAAGATCCAAGCAGGCAGCCTTTATGAACTCCAGCAGGGGGGAGGAAGGAGGGCTCGGCAGGGAGCATCTGCATGTTTACTCAGATAATTACATTACAACCAGTGGACTCTCTATACAGCAGACATAGGCTTTGTACTCCTCCTCCCTTCAAAGCATGTTCATGTGCCCTGCCATCAGATAAGAAGGGCAAACAAGGCAGATCAGTTATTGTTCCTTGCTAATATAAACAGTAAGGAAACTAAGAGCATCTAAGCAATGTTGCAGCTCTCACATGCTACACTTTTTTTAATTACATATATTTAGAAAAGGGATTAAATACCATTTTGGAAGATCCCACGTCAACATTAGATCGTGGCAAAACCCCTTTAAATAAGTTTTTTTCATGAGAGCTGTTATATTTTTAAATACTTTACTACTTATATTAATATATCTATATGTTTTGTATTTTTGTGGGAGCAGACGTATTTTACTAATGGGTATGATTAGAGATGGGCGAATTTCTCGAAATTCGGTTCGGTCACTGCGCCGAATTTCCCGACAAAAAATAACTTCGTTCCAAATTACTTCGGGACGAATCACGTTAAAAAACAACTATTTCCAGGCTGCACAGAGCCTGCAGGGTGCTGAAGCACGTGGTGCCATGCTTAAAGATGCCGAGGGCGCATGGTTGGGTCTTCATACAATGTTGTGTTTTAGGATGACACGCACATGACTGGCGCCGCTCTTAGAATCGCTTCACTATAAAATTCCCTGGGCACTTAAGAGGGCAAAACTGACCAAAAAACTGAAGGGGGAATGTAGCCTGATAAAGTCATACCAGCGAAAGCTGGAAAAAAACAAGCTGAGAGCTTAGGTGGCAACATCAGTGACAGAGTGTGTAGGTCACTGCAGCCACAGCAGCATGAGGTCAGAGAGTGGCACAATGACACAGTGTGTAGGTCACAGCAGCCACAGCAGCATGAGGTCAGGAGTGGCACAATGACACAGTGTGTAGGTCCGGCGTCATCGCATTGAGGTCAACAGTGGCACAATGACATTTGAGGGTGGCAATGTATAAAAGGAGTAGGCCACAGAGTGGGGCAAAAGACACAAATGGTGTAGGTCACGGCAGCAGCCACAGCAGCAGCATGAGGTCAGACAGTGGCACAATGACACAGTGTGTAGTCACGGCAGCCACATGAGGTCAGACAGTGGCACAATGACATTCTGGAGGTGGCAAAAACAGGAGTAGGCCACAGAGTGGGACAATGACACAGTGTGTAGGTCACGGCAGCAGCCACAGCAGCAGCATGAGGTCAGACAGTGGCACAATGACACAGTGTGTAGGTCACGGGCAGCAGTTACAGCAGCAGCATGAGGTCAGACAGTGGCACAATGACACAGTGTGTAGGTCACGGCAGCAGCCACAGCGGTAACATGAGGTCAGACAGTGGCACAATGACATTCTGGAGGTGCCAAAAACAGGAGTAGGCCACAGAGTGGGACAATGACACAGTGTGTAGGTCACGGCAGCAGCCACAGCAGCAGCATGAGGTCAGACAGTGGCACAATGACACAGTGTGTAGGTCACGGCAGCAGCAGCATGAGGTCAGACAGTTGCACAATGACATTCTGGAGGTGGCAAAACAGTAGTAGGCCACAGAGTGGCACAATGACAGAGAGTGGAGGTGACGGCGGCAGCAGCATGAGGTCAGGCAGTGGCACAATGACATTCTGGAGGTGGCAAAAACTGGAGTAGGCCACAGAGTGGCACAATGACAGAGAGTGGAGGTGACCGTGGCAGCAGCATGAGGTCAGACAGTGGCACAATGACATTCTGGAGGTGGCAGAAACTGGAGTAGGCCACAGAGTGGCACAATACTAATAGAAAATCCACTGCACTCCAATATGCTTTATAAGAGGGTCAATATTTAATTGTGACAACAGGGCACAATTCACTATAACATTTATAGGACACACTCAATAAATGTTTCACAAAAATGAGACAATTGTATTTATATGTAGGATTTTAGCAACGTTTCGGCAAACTGCCTTTTTCAAGCAAACATCTGTAGATGAAGAAAAAGTATGTGAGTATGTCATAAGAGCACATGTAGAAAGCAAGAAAAAGGAGAACAAAAAGAAGGAAAGAAACTGAAAAAGGACAGAGAGAAACAGAGCCTAAAGGGCTCAACGATGAAAAGAAAGGTTGGAAAAAAGTATCAATGTGGGAAGGACGGAGGGAGGAAATGGAAGCACAACCAGAGTAATAAGATAGTGACTGGGACAAAGAAGAGAGGGGGGGGGGGAAGGAGGGGAGGGGCAAAAGATGGTCTTACCTAATAGAGTGTGATAAAAGTAGGAAAGGTAGGATTGAGCAACATATTCTGGGTAATATAAATAGAGAGGGATGCTTCTGTAATAGAAAAATGGTATGCATAAAGATAGTGCCAATGGTGTAATATATAGGAGAAATGATGATGAACCACTCACCTCAAATGTAGGTAGTAGGTGAGCGATATAGCGAGAATACCATATGCAAGTATAATAACTAAAAGAACAAGGGGAAATGGTATGGAGCCAGAACATACATCATAAGAAAATATATAGATATATAGGTAAATAAATACCTAATCAAGGCCTGTATAGCCTCAGATATGGGGATGTGGAGGCCAGTAAACGGCGTCTGAAGAGAAAATAATATGAAAAGGTAAGTGGCAGTGAAGTAGAATATATAAGAGTGGGACAGAGAAGGAGACTCACCTGTGTGCTGTGGGAAATGGACAGGACGTCCGGGATGCGGTAGCGCAGTGATGTCGGGGAAGCCCCGGCGTCTTTTTAAAGGCAGCCGCGCATGCGCCGGACCCACCGCGCCTGCGCACGAGCAACAGGAAGCAGGGAAAGAAAGCCGGGTGACACGGATGCAGTGGAAGAGACTGCGCACGCGCCAGAAGTCGCGCATGCGAAGATACCACTGATCGAGCTAAGTAGAATAGGAAAGCGACGGGCGCAAACAAGGTGTAGAACTGGAAGAAAAGAGAAAGGAGAAGTAGGGAAGGAAAAAGGCGGAGGGAGACCAATGACAGAGGAATATGAGGGATAAGAAGTATAGAGTGTGAGGAGTTAGGGGAGCTTGGGGAAACATAAGAGATGAATAGGAGAGCAGAGTCAAGACTACATTACCATGACTGGCATGTGGATTATCTCATCTGTAGAGTAAGAACAGAAGACATTATAAAGGACATAATATGTACATATTTACAAGATTCCCAAGATATATGGGTGTTTCAAACCCTCATTTATGTCAATATAGGTACCTATTAGCTAGCGTGTGATAATAATGCATAAATACGCAATAAGCAAAAATACTACATAATGTGACAAAATTTAGATATCTGGGCAAAATTTAAAACTGAGAATAACTATCATTGTAACATATTAAACAAGTCTATTGGGAAAATGATCCGAAGGGGCCCAAAGGGGTCAATGAGGGAAGAAGGAAATCACGATAAAAGTTTGTTGTAATATCTATATAACAGAAATCGTATTTCATATTCACGATTGAGCCCATTGGGTTCCAGGTGCCCAAAGTATGGATCCCAAAGCGTTCTCTTTTCAAGAGAGTGGCAATGCGGTTGCCCCCCGTGCCGTGGTAATGGAATTGTTCAATTATGGGAACTCGGGAACCCCCGGGTATGAACGTGAGAGGATCGTCCAGTGTTTGCGGATTAAAATGTTGTATGTGGAAAGTAGAGGGATGATACTTAAGTATCAAAGGCATGCGTTTGGTATTAACATTGTCAATATTGGTACCAGATGAACTTGGATCAGATATGGATGAGGAGGCCAATGTTTGTTTAAGTAAATCTTTAGGATAACCACGGGCTTCAAACCTATCGGCCATCTCCCGAAGTCGCGTGTTGCGGACTAGAGGGTCATGTACTATTCGTTGGATACGTTTGAATTGGGAGTGAGGTAATGATTTTTTGGTATTATGAGCGTGATTGCTTTGGAAGTGTAGTAAACTGTTACGATCTGTAGGTTTTTTTATAGAGGTCGGAAGTGAGGTTGCCAGTAGTATCTGAAGAGATCGTAGTATCAAGAAAATTAATACTGTCTGTACTGTGTTCTATGGCGAACCATAGGTCAGGGAGGGCAGAATTGATGTAGGTGTGAAATTCCAGTAAAGTGGTCAGTGTGCCAGTCCAGATACAAAAAATATCGTCTATGTAACGAAGCCATAATTTAGCATGTGACAGAAAAAAAGGGTGGTTGTATACATGTTCTTGTTCAAAAGTAGCCATGAATATGTTAGCATAGGGCAGGGCCATATTACTGCCCATAGCAGTAATATGAAAAAATTATTATGTAGGATAAGGGATAGGAGGTCCAAACAGAAGGTTTTAGCTTCACTCGTAAATCTATTATGAGTTAGGAACTTATCTACTGCTTGTATACCAAGGTCATGAGAAATGGAGGTGTAAAGGCTTGTGACATCCCATGATACTAACAGATGAAATTCAGAGATAGGTGAAATAGACCTAATTTTACCAAGAAAATCGTATGTGTCCAGGATAAATGAAGGAGTAAGACGTACAAGTGGAGTCAAGATTTTTTCAAGAAAAACAGCCAGTGGTGCTAAGATGGAATCAGTGGAAGCGGGAGGTGGCAAGACAGAAGTAGACCACAGAGTGGCACAATGACAGAGAGTGGAGGTGATGGCAGCAGCAGCATGAGGTCAGACAGTGGCACAATGACACAGTGTCTAGGTCACGGCAGCAGCCACAGCAGCAGCTTGAGGTAGACAGTGCACAATACATTCTGGGTTGCAAAAACTGGAGTAGGCCACGAGTGGCACAATGACAGAGAGTGGGGGGTGACGGCAGCAGGAGCAACAGCATGAGGTCAGAGAGTGGAAACTAGGGCCCACAGTGGGATGTCATGGCACCAGCAACAACAGCAGCATGAGATCAGACAGTGGCACAATGACAGAGTGTGGAGGTGGGTGGCAATACAAGTCCCTGGTAAAGATGGTTGAGAAACTGTCAGCAGATGTGTGGCATCAGGCGGGTGGCGGCATCAGAATAGTGGCTGAGGCAGGTAGTTTAAACCCCAGACTCATTTCACAGTTTGGGTGAGGCTCATGGCTGTTTGTAGTCTGATGCCTAAGGCATTGGTGTGGGGAAAATCCGGGGCTGATCCACGCTGATTCATCTTGACTTAGGTTGCTTTCTGTGGAGCTGGTACTGCTCCTACCCCCCCCCACCTCCCCCAGCAGCCGCGGCAGTAGTACGTGAGCGCTGAAGAAACCCCCCCGGCAGACCTGTCAGAGGAAAGGGACGATGCCGCACATGGGCAAACGGCCAACTGACTACGGAGGATTTTTCATATAGTATTTGAGTTTGTCCTCCTTTTCAATAGCTGGGAAAAAGGCTCCCATTTTGGACCGGTAGCGAGGGGGCCAATTTGGGTGGGAGAGCCAGACGTCATCCCTCTGCCAGATGGGTGACTATTCGGCTGTCACTAGCCAGGCAAATCAGTATGCTGCGGGCCATCTGCACAAGTGATCCGGGGGGGCTCCCTGCCCTCTATCTCCACGTATACTGCTACGGTGCTTGCGGGGTTTTCTTCCTAGTCTTCCTCATCTCCATCTTCCTCCTCCAGCTGCTCCTGCGCCTCCTCTCTGTCCCCCTGGGTACAAAATCCACTCATTTCACCAGACAATGCCCTTCTGCTCCCAAAGTCCTCCTCCTGCTCCTCCATTTCAGTCCCCCGGACTCAGTTGGCCGCAAGATGTAGTCGCCACGTTCCATCCCCTGCCCAGACAATTTTTCAGCATCTGTTCCAGGACATGAAGATGGAATGCTTTATTCATCCCGTAGTCCTGGGACTGACAAATAACGGGCCTCCTCAAATGGCCTAACAAACGGCGGGTTGCACGCTTGAGCCCCACGGCTGACATCAAATTACACAGGGGGTACTTCGTCCGCCGGGTCATAAAAAAATCGTTAAGGGCCTTTTCGGGCGGGAAAATTCCAAGGGGTTTGGAAACTTTTCGCATATCAGAGTGGTTGGGGGGGAGGCTGTTCTGCCGCTGCAACCGAGGGGGGTGCCCGGGCTTTGTAGGAATGGATGAAGTGCTGCACGTTTTTGGCCTTTTCAAAATCTTTGAAGAGGTGGAAGACCTAAAAACTTTTCACAACCAGATGAAAAAAAGTCGCCCTGCAGGGCGCATGGACCATCCCTCCCGGTGCAGCGCAGAACCATGTTCCCCATTTTCCGTCACCTATTTTCCGATTTTTGCAGTTGGGGCGGAGAAAGCCACACATTGATTTCTTGCTGCATGAAGCGGAGCGTTCCCCCCTTGTGGACTTCGTTTGCCGAGGCAAGCCAGGTGTAGAAAATGCGGACACCCCTGTGCCCCACAATGTGGTTGATGGAGCGACTTGTGGAGGTGAGTGGGGTGGGGGTGGGGAGGAGGAGGGGGACATTGGCCCAAAAAGCAGCAGTTTGACAACGGGGGGAGAAAGCGGCGTCTCCTGTCCCGTTGTTGGTGGCCGGGCCGGAAGCCATTAAACCAGGGCCGAAAAAGGGACATGACGGCCCTGACCGTAGTTAAAGCCCAGATTTTCGGTGCCGTGCACCTGGAAAAAACCCGAAAAGGGGCCCAAGGACTGGCCCACCTTTCGTTCTACATATTTATGAAGTCTGGTACTGCCTTTTTGGAAAAAAATTTAAACGGCTTGGAACTCTCCATCTGGGTGGGCACAAGCTTTAGTTCTGGGGAAGGTGCGAGTCCACATTTGGAAAAAAGGGAGGGACTGCAGCCCAAACAACTTGGACAGGAGTAGGGCAGCTTCTCACCTTAGGGATGGTTGGACGATATGTTGCTTTTGCAATCGCCTCGCTAAACACTGCTGGCGCCATGAGTATCGAGGAGCAGGACTCGGAGGGGGGAGATGATGTCACAGAGAACAGTTTCCCTTCTGCAGGGTGGGGAGCCTTTGACTGGTTTCAATGGCATGCGTCCCAGGGGGGCTGTTGCTTTTCGGGCGGCAGGAGGCCCAAACCACATTGGGGCCACGTTCCCCCGGGGCCACCGGATGGTGAGCTGATGTTTTTGACCAGGGCCTGGTGCCAAATTACCCCCCGGGCCACCTTCCTTTCTCCTACAATTCACAAATACCCATTTTTCGGCTCCTCCGGTGTTTTAGCAAAGAATTTGCCCACCCCCCGAATCGTGTATACCGCCAACGTCCGCATGAGTGACTACTGCCCCGCTCCTCGTAGTCCTGGCCACAAATTTTCTTGGACCTGCAAAGCGGGTTTTTTTTCCCCCGTGGGCTTGGTCCCGACCCACACGCTCCCTATTCTGCTGACTCACCCCACACGACCCACTTTGCGGGCTGCGCCGCTGCCTGACGCCAACTGCGCCCCTTCTCCTGACGAAAAAAGCCCTTGCCTCACCCGGCTCCCAAGTGCGGTCGGTAACATCATCTATTTGTGTTTCATCGTCACTCTGCCCATCCCCGGGGGTTTGTATGCAAGGCTGACCCCTCACAACATGACCCCCATCCCCCTCTCAACATCTATACTTTGCCGCCTACTGCAAGAAGCAGGGAAAATTGGGCCCCCCCTTTCTTTTCGCTGCCAATTTGCTGCTGACCTTTGCCCCCCCTCAAAAATTGTTCATCCTCGCTATATAGTGGGGCTGAGCCCAGACCCAAGAGATTCTGGCTGAGGGAACCGGAGGACAGAGGGAGGTTGAGGGCAGGTGAGGGGCTCTGACCCCCTCCCGGGCCAGCCAACTAAGGTTGTTCTGAAGTTCCCACCGACCATTTGGGTGGGGTTGTCAGATTCATCTGGGAGGAAGGGATACCTAGTCAACCAAACAAGAACCATTTTGGGGTTTCTGAAAAAAACCGGCCCCCTAGATAAAAAGCGGCAGTTGTGGCCCCACCGATGACCCCTCGCACGTCACCTTGCTGTGCTGTGACCTGGGGCCCTTTTAAAAATTTTTTGCCTGCCACTCGCAGGTGAAAAGCCTGCCACCTTCCCCTTTTCTGACATACTGTTTGTACAACCGTTGATGAAAAATTGTATATATAAAAAAACCCCCCCTGTATTTGACTCCAAATGAACCCACTAAGAAGCTTGGGTAACCCTTGGATATAAATTGCGCTCCACAAATGGGTAGGAAACTGAATATAAAAGCACAAACAGGCTTAATTAACCTTCGGATATGAATTATGCTACAGAATTTCTTCTTTGGCGGTGAAAAAGAACGTTTCTTTTACTGAGTACACCTGCAGAACACCGCTTAAATAACCCCTGGATGTAAATTGGACAAAAGAATTGAGCAACCACAAACTAAGAGCTTTGTAGCGTGTTACAATCGCGTGTTTTCTACGCTACACAACAAGAGAAAAAATTGTAATTAACCTTCGCTTGTGAATTAGGCTGCAGGAAAAATTTTTTTTTTGGCAGTGAAAGACGGTTTATTTTAGTCACCACAGCAGAAAAACAACACTTAATTAACCCCTGGATGTAAATTGCGCCAAACAATTGAGCAACCACAAACTACGAGCTTTGTAGCGTGTTACAATGGCGTGTTTTCTACGCTACACAACAAGAGAATAAATTGTAATTAACCTTCGCTTGTGAATTAGGCTGCAGGAAAAATGTATTTTTTGGTGTTGAAATACGGTTAATTTATGTCACCACAGCACAAAAACAACGATAAATTAACCCCTGCATGTAAATTGCCCCAAAAAATTCATCAACCAAAAACTACGAGCTTTGTAGCGTATTACAATGGCGTGTTTTCTACGCTACACAACAAGAGAATAAATTTTAATTAACCTTCGCTTGTGAATTAGGCTGCAGGAAAAATTTATTTTTGGCGGTGAAAGACGGTTTATTTTAGTCACCACAGCAGAAAAACAACGCTTAATTAACCCATGGATGTGAATTGCGCCAAATAATTGAGCAACCAAAAACTACGAGCTTTGTAGCGTGACACAATTGCGTGTTTTCTCCGCCACACACCAAGAGATACAGTTGTAATTAACCTTCTCTTGTTAATTTGGATACAGGAAAATTTTATTTTTTGGCGGTGAAAAAGACGGTTTCATTTAGTGACCACAACAGCAGAACACCGCTTAATTAACCCCTGGATGTAAATTGCGCAAAACTCTGTTTCTTTAAATGAATACAACAGGAACAGGCTTAGATCCCCCTTGGATATTCATTGTGCTGTGAGCAGATAGCATTAAAATGTATATGCAGCTGCATTGGAAGCACACTGGACTTCAGATCCAATACCCCACAAAATCAGAAATAGAACGTTAAGAGAAGCAGTCTCTGAGACAAGCTGAGACTCCCCTCAAAAATCGCTGTATAAAAATCAGTTCTTCAGTAAGAGCTATTACAAGCAGTCGCGGCAGCACCTTCCCTAATCAGTACAGTGAGAGGAGTGTGAGCTCCCAGCGTCGCGCCCGGACTTATATAGTGCGGTGACGTCACAGAATCCCGCCGGTCTCTGATTGGCTTCATCTCTGCACATGTCATGCAGGCTATGCCCTTCTTCCTCCCAGAGTGCTTTGCCGCATGTAGCGCCATGTGCTCGCAGCCATTTTATCAATCAAAAGCACACTTCATTCACCCGAAGTACCCCAAACTTCGACTTCGTTCAGAACCGAAGTTTTCCTGAAATTCTAAACGAATTCCACTTCGTTAGAATAAATTCGCCCATCTCTAGGTATGATATATTCATATACCTTTTTATGGGAGAATAAAGATCTTATACAATTTTTTTGAGTTTGTTTTTTTCTGGTTGTGGTGTTATTGGGATATGTTGCATCCGTTCTTGGAAGAAAGACTTTTTTTGCACCTTGGTGTTATATTTCCAAAGGCTTATTCCCATAAATATTATTTCTGGTATATCCCACAGACTTTAATGTAGATGGTCACACACAAGCCACTACACCAACTGACTTTCATGAGTGCAGTGGCTATCCTTAATTGGAGAATAGGGGTCGTTAGACTTTCTGTCCATAGGTTAGGGTGTCAGAGATTGGATTTGATCTTACCAAACACATATGACCTAATCTTTGGATAGTTAAGATCAGCTTTCCAAACACTTTAGTGCCCATTTTTTGGTGCGGTAATCTACCCCTTATGGTGGCAGAAATAATTTTATCATCTTCATCAGCTTTTCATGAATGGCTCAAATGTACAGTAAGTTCCAGGTCCTGAGCGCCCCCCTGATGGGAATAGCTCTTTACAGTTTGTATTACAAAGTAACAGTTTTAATCCTTGACTATACAGCTTTATTTATAAAAAGGTTCACAGTCCGTTTAATTAGAATTTGCCCCTATAAATGTAAGTGTCCTGATTCCAATTCTCTCATTATAAGCTAGTTCTCTGAAGAGCAGAGCTACATGCGGTTTAGATTAGTATTCCTCAGTATCAGCCTGTATTTAGAGTCACCTGAGACTTTCCCGTAAATTTCCTCTGAATCTCTGGTGAGAAAAGTAAGAAACGTTCAATTAGATTTCTTGGCGTATTATGAGTTTTATTCTTCCGTTACATAAAACCTCTAAATGCAAAACGGTAAAATACACAGTAGATGAAAACCAAGCAAATATTTACCTACATTATCCTCAAGTCAAGTCAAGAATTGGCCAGAAAACCTAAAATAGGAACATTCTTCACTCACGCCACATTCACTAAATACTCCTGTGCAATATGCAGAGCAGAAGGGGAACTTTCCCTATGGAAATGTTTGAGAATGATTCCCTATTCCCTTGTGAGAGTGAGAGTAACTTAAAGCATGTAGGCACCTATTAAAGAATCTATAGCACTGTTATCAGATATCATTTATAGTAGTGCTCTTGATTATGTAGCACAGGGGCCATGTGTTCCTCTAAAGCACCAGAGCCTTGGCACATCTTTAACCTTTACATCTTTTATGGTTCTGTTACTGGTGCTTTGGTCCCTTTAAAAACAAGGTGGCACAGGTTAAGGAGCTGAGACTCCTAAACCTTTCATCCAATTTTAATATGGATCTCCTCAAATGTAGTCTGAAAGTCTGGACTTTATGCCCATGTCCTTTATATCACTATATCTTGAATATGTTCTATAAACAGGTACAAAAAACAAATTTTGTGTCAGTGTCCATATATATGGACCTAACTGTACATCCATCTGCTTGAGGGCACTATCCATAGTAGTGTTAGCATAGGGCCATATTCACAGGCAACTCTGGCCCATATGGTACCTAGAAAAAATTAACAGGTGCAGCTAATTGCTGAGCAGCGGCTTACACACCCCACTACTAGGGGAACAAGTAAATGATAAAAAACTGCACATTAACTTAATACCTGTTCAGACCAGCATGCAGAAAAGCCACAGTATAATGCATGGGGAGATTGCACAAATGCAAAAATACCATTTAAACAACCACTCACATACCCTCACTGCATGAGGGGGGGTGGTTGCTGGTTCTACAATTGCATATAGATAAGGTGATACAGAAGGGTGCCATAAATACAGATATGTGTGGTGCACCATGCTAGTTTACAACCTATTAGTGACACCCATACTATTAGATTAGTCAGGCTGCCCAGCACTTTTTGGATGTCCAGGGGTGAGATATTGGTTGGTACAGGGGCCCTGGTACGCAAGCTCGCAACCAGCGTTAACGGTCCTCATGTCTTGTGAGTCCCTACACTAACAATTTACAGAGAAACACATACAAAAATGGGACATTACTCAAAAATCACTACAAAGGCCATATTTACAGCTCAATGGCTGGACTAGACTGAACTCAGTAGCAGACAATTCTGGCCCACATGCTACCTTGGAAAAATTAAAAGGTGCAGCTAATTGCTGAGCAGCAGCTCACACACCCCATTAATTGGGGAACAATTAGATTATAAAAAAAAGTGCATATTAACTTAATACCTGTTCACCTCCATGTGGTGGTGGCTATGGGTGGAAGATATGATTACATCTTGGTAAGCATTCCTGGTCCTTTCCCAAAATGAGCCCTTTATCAGTCACAATGTGTTGGTCATAGTGGTAGGAGTGGTCTAAACCAATTTCTGAAACCCTTATTGTGACTCTGGTAGGCTAAAGTGTTGTTGCCCTCAGATACATGTTGGAGGCCTAACAATGTATTTTATTACATCTCTTAAAGAGAGATACAGACACTTGGTGGTCATATCATAGCAAGAAACTTTTTATTTTTTTGGAGTGGAAACCCTACTTACACTACTCACCCTATATGATACCAAAATAATAGGCCACGCTTACCACACCCAATAGATACTGTAGCACAATGCTAAAGTGCCTCAACAAAATGTTATGAGGACAGGTACACTTACATTACAGTAGGGAAGATTTTTTTGTGAGGCATCCAGATACTGACAACAATGCATTGTGACCACAGACATGTGACTCCCCACATATGAAAGTAATCTAGGTAGTTGGTTTCCAGGCTTGGATTGCTTCCCTACCCGCCCAACCTCTAGCATGCTCTAAATTCCATTCTCACCTTTTAAAGACAAGGCTCCCAGGGTAACTAGCTTTCACCCAATAAAAATGACCAACAAATGAAGGGCTTCTTGCCCCATTACATAACAGCACTACCAAGCTGGGTGGTCCAAAGTCCCTCGTCAAATGCTTCACCATAAAAGACAACATTATAAAATATTATGAAACTTAAAACTTTCAGCAAAGGACACAATGAGGTATCACGTCAGAATGGTACTGTATAGAAACACACACAATTTATCTATGGGCAAGATTCATCTTTTGACATCATGGGAGACATGTATGAATGCAGGTGCATCGAAGTGAATAGTCGAGTCTCGTTTTCAGTGTATAATGCACCTGATGTATGAAAGTGGTATTTGTGTGATTATAAATAAGGTTTAAAGTTCATCGCCCCTCGCCTGTGTGTTTGGCGCTTTACGGAACTTAGGTGCATAAGTAATGCACCAAACATGTATAAAGGCTATAGATAGGCTGGAAATAAAAGGAAAGTCATTATAATAGCATGTCAGTGATAGAAACTATGATACTGATCCTGCTTGGTGGAACCACAGGTCCCAGCAATACCTGTGCTGACTCTTGCTGTATATAGAATAAAGGGTGAGGGCAGCAAAAATAGATTTCAAATTTAATGTAGTAAAAATTTAAAATATACAAATCTGAACAACATCATCAATAGGTTTTTTAATGTAAAATTTGTTTTAGATTCTATTAATTTTAAATACATTTTATAGGAGATATTTTTTATATTTTTTGGATATTATATATTTTATGTTAATTTATATGATTTTTTAATTGCATTTAAATAATTAAATCTTATACAGTTTGCTAATTATAATAAATTGCTTTTTATTATTGCACTGGTGTAAGTTGAGAAATTTTGCCCCTTACAGCAAATCTATCTCCACTTCGCCTCCTCAGGCTCAGGCAGAGCACATTGAGATAGGTCTGCCTGTCCGAGCAGTAATTAGAGATGGGCGAATTTCTCAAAAATTCGATTCAGTCACTTCGCCGAACTTTCCGACAAAATTTGTTTCGGTCCAAATTACTTCGGGACGAATCACGTTAAAAAGCAGCTATTTCCAGGCTGCACAGAGCCTGCAGGGTGTTGTAGAACATTGTGCCATGCTTAAATATGCAGAGGGAGCTTGGTTTGGTCTTCATACAATGTTGTGTTTTACTATGACACGCACATGACTGCCGCCGCTCTTAGAATTGCTTCACTATAAAATTCCCTGGGCACTTAAGAGGGCAAAACTGACCAAAAAACTAAAGCGGGAATGTTGCCTGATAAAGTCATGCCAGCGAAAGCTGGAAAAAAAAAAGCTGAGAGCTCAGGTGGCAACATCAGTGACAGAGTGTGGAGGTGACGGCGGAAGCCACAGCAGCATGAGGTCAGAGAGTGGCACAATGACATTCTGGAGGTGGCAAAAACAGGAATAGACCACAGAGTGGCACAATAACACAGTGTGTAGGTCACGGCAGCGGCCACAGCAGCAGCATGAGGTCAGGCAGAGGCACAATGACAGAAAGTGGAGGTCACGGCAGCAGAAGCATGAGGTCAGAGAGTGGCACAATGACACAGTGTGGAGGGCACGGCAGCAACAACAGCAGCAGCATGAGGTCAGAGAGTGGCACAATGACACAGTGTGTAGGTCACGGCAGCAGCAGCATGAGGTCAGAGAGTGGCACAATGACACAGTGTGGAGGGCACGGCAGCAACAACAGCTGCAGCATGAGGTCAGAGAGTGGCACAATGACACAGTGTGGAGTTGACGGCATCAACAGCAGCAGCAGCAGGAGGTCAGACAGTGGCACAATGACATTCTGGAGGTGGCAAAAACAGGAGTAGGCCACAAAGTGGCACAATGACACAGTGTGGAGGGCACGGCAGCAGCAGCATGAGGTCAGTCAGTGGCACATTGACATTCTGGAGGGCACGGCAGAAGCAGCATGAGGTCAGACAGTGGCACAATGACATTCTGGAGGTGGCAAAAACAGGAGTAGGCCACAGAGTGGCACAAATACAAAGTGTAGAGGTCACGGCAGCAGCAGCATGAGGTCAGACAGTGGCACAATGACATTCTGGAGGTGGCAAAACAGTAGTAGGCCACAGAGTGGCACAATGACAGAGAGTGGAAGTCACGGCAGCAGCATGCGGTCAGAGGGTGGCACAATGACACAGTGTTGAGGGCACGGCAGCAACAACAGCAGCAGCATGAGGTCAGAGAGTGGCACAATGACACAGTGTGGAGGTCACGGCAGCAGCCACAGCAGCAGCAGCATGAGGTCAGACAGTGACACAATGACACAGTGTGGAGGTTAAGGCAGCAGCCACAGCAGCAGCATGAGGTCAGACAGTGGCACAAAGACACAGTATGTAGGTCACGGCAGCAGCCACAGCAGCAGCATGAGGTCAGGCAGTGGCACAATGACATTCTGGAGGTGGCAAAAACAGGAGTAGGCCACAGAGTGGCACAATGACACAGTGTGGAGGGCACGGCAGCAGCAGCATGAGGTCAGGCAGTGGCACAATGACATTTTGGAGGTGGAAAAAACAGGAGTAGGCCACAGAGTGGCACAATAACACAGTGTGGAGGGCACGGCAGCAGCATGAGGTCAGGCAGTGGCACAATGACATTCTGGAGGTGGCAAAACAGTAGTAGGCCACAGAGTGGCACAATGACAGAGAGTGGAGGTGACGGCAGCAGCAGCATGAGGTCAGAGAGTGGCACAATGACATTCTGGAGGTGGCAAAAACAGGAGTAGGCCACAGAGTGGCACAGTGGCACAGTGTGGATGTCACGGCAGCAGCAGCAGCATGAGGTGAGGCAGTGGCACAATGACATTCTGGAGGTGGCTAAAACAGGAATAGGCTACAGAGTGGCTCATCTACACAGTGTTGAGGTCACGGCAGCAGCAGCAGCATGAGGTCAGGCAGTGGCACAATGACATTCTGGAGGTGGCTAAAACAGGAGTAGGCCACAGAGCGGCACAATGACACAGTGTGGAGGGCACGGCAGCAGCAGCATGAGGACAGGCAGTGGCACAATGACATTCTGGAGGTGCACAATAACACAGGGTGGCGGGCACGGCAGCAGCCAAAGCAGCAGCATGAGGTCAGGCAGTGGCACAATGACATTCTGGAGGTGGCAAAAACAGGAATAGGCCACAGAGGGGCACAATGAGAGAGAGTGGAGGTGACGGCGGCAGGAGCAACAGCATGAGGTCAGAGAATGGCACAATGAAATAGTGTGGATGTCGGCACCAGCAACAGCAGCAGCAGCATGAGGTCATAAAGTGGCACAATGACAGTGTGGAGGGCACGGCAGCAGCAGCATGAGGTCAGGCAGTGACACAATGACATTCTGGAGGTGGCAAAAACAGGAGTAGGCCACAGAGTGGCACAAATACAAAGTGTAGAGGTCACGGCAGCAGCAGCATGAGGTCAGACAGTGGCACAATGACATTCTGGAGGTGGCAAAACAGTAGTAGGCCACAGAGTGGCACAATGACAGAGAGTGGAAGTCACGGCAGCAGCATGCGGTCAGAGAGTGGCACACTGACACAGTGTTGAGGGCACGGCAGCAACAACAGCAGCAGCATGAGGTCAGAGAGTGGCACAATGACACAGTGTGGAGGTCACGGCAGCAGCCACAGCAGCAGCAGCATGAGGTCAGACAGTGACACAATGACACAGTGTGGAGGTCACGGCAGCAGCACAGCAGCAGCATGAGGTCAGACAGTGGCACAAAGACACAGTGTGTAGGTCACGGCAGCAGCCACAGCAGCAGCATGAGGTCAGGCAGTGGCAAAATGACATTCTGAAGGTGGCAAAAACAGGAGTAGGCCACAGAGTGGCACAATGACACAGTGTGGAGGGCAAGGCAGCAGCAGCATGAGGTCAGGCAGTGGCACAATGACATTTTGGAGGTGGAAAAAACAGGAGTAGGCCACAGAGTGGCACAATAACACAGTGTAGGAGGTCACGGCAGCAGCATGAGGTCAGGCAGTGGCACAATGACATCTGAGTGTGGCAAAACGTAGTAGGCACTCAGTGCACATGACAGAGAGGGAGGTGACAGGCAGCAGCAGATGAGGTCAGAGAGTGGCACAATGACATTCTGGAGGTGGCAAAAACAGGGGCAGGCCACAGAGTGGCGCAGTGGCACAGGTGGATGTCACGGCAGCAGCGCAGCATGAAGTGAGGCCAGTGGCACAATGACAATTCTGGAGGGCTAAACAGAATGAGGTACAGAGTGGCACAATGACACAGTGTGGAGGTCACGGCAGCAGCAGCAGCAGCAGAGGTCAGGCAGTGGCACAATGACATTCTGGAGGGGGCTAAAACAGGAGTAGGCCACAGAGTGGCACAATGACCACAGTGTGGAGGGCAAGGGCAGCAGCAGCATGAGGTCAGGCAGTTGGCACAATGACTTTCTGGAGGTGCACTATAACACAGTAGTGGAGGGGCAAAATCGGGCAGCCAAAGGCAGCAGCATGAGGTCAGGCAGTGGCACAATGACATTCTGGAGGTGGCAAAACAGGAATAGCCACAGAGGGCACAATGACGAGAGAGTGGAGGTGACGGCGCAGGAGCAACAGCATGAGGTCAGAGAATGGCACAATGAAATAGTTGTGGAGGTGGCAAAAACAGCAGCAGCAGCATAGGTCCATAAAGTGGCACAATGACAGAGTGTGGATGGGTGGCAAAACCAGTCACTGGCTAAAGATGGTTGGTGAGCAGATGAGAACTGTCAGCAGATGTTGGCATAGGCGGAGTGGGTGGCTAAACAGAAATAGTGGCTGAGGCAGGTAGTTTGAACCCAGACTCATTTCTCACAGTTTGGGTGAGGCGTCATGGCTGATGTAGTCTGATGCCTAAGGCATTGGTGTGTGGAAATCCTGGCCGATCCACGCCTGATTCATCTTGACAAAGGTCAAGCGGGTTCTCCTTGGGCTAACGATGGCCCCCGCCGCACTGAACACCCACTCTGATGTCACACTACTGGCCGGGCAGGACAGCTTCTCCACTGCAAACTCGGCAAGTTGCGGCCACACATCCAGTTTGGCTGCCCAGTAGTCCATCGGATCTTTTAACTGGGGTGGCAGAGTGCTGTCCAAGTAGGCCACCACCTGTTGGTTCAGGGACTGCTCCAGGTCCTGCTGGAGCTGCTGGCGACTACCCTCCTCACTAGGCGGGTGAAGGAAGCTGCTCATCAGTGACTCCAGACTTAGGTTGATGTTGATGGAGCTGGTACGGCTCCTACCCCCCACCTTTCCCCAGCAGCTGTGGCAGTAGTACGTGAGCGCTGAGGAAACCCCCGGTCAGACCTGTCAGAGGAGGGACGATGCCGCACATAGGCAGCGGCCAACTGACTATGGAGGATTTCCCTATAGTATTTGAGTTTGTCCTCCCTCTCAATAGCTGGGAAAAAGGCTCCCATTTTGGACCGGTAGCGAGGGTCCAATAGGGTGGAGAGCAGAAGTCATCCCTCTGCCGGATGCTGACTATTTGCTGTCACTAGCCAGGCAAATCAGCATGCTGCGGGCCATCTGCACAAGTGACTCCGAGGGGCTCCCTGTCTCCATCTCCCCTGTATACTGCCACAGTGCTTGCGGGTCATCTGCCTCGTCTTCCTCATCTCCATCTACCTCCTCCAGCTGCTCCTGCTCCTCCTCTCTTGTCACCTGGGTAGAAAATCCACTCATTTCACCAGACATGCTTCTGCTCCAATGTCCTCCTCCTCCTCCTCTATTTTAGTCTCACCGGACTCATTGTGGCCACGAGATGTTAGTCGCCACGTCTCCAGTCCCCTGCCCAGACAGATTTTTCAGCATCTGTTCCAGGACATGAAGCAGTGGAATGACGTTATTCATCCAGTAGTCCTGGCGACTGACAAATAACGTCGCCTCCTCGAGTGGCCTCAACAAACGGCAGGTGTCATGCATGAGCTGCCACTGGCTGACATCAAAGTTACACAGGGGAGTACTCCTGTCCGCCTGGATCATCAAAAAATCGTTAATGGCCTTTCTCTGTTCATACAGTCGGTCCAACATGTGCAGGCTGGAATTCCAACGGGTGGAAACATCGCATATCAGAGTGTATTGGGGGAGACCATTCTGCCGCTGCAACTCGAGGAGGGTGTTCCTGGCTTTGTATGAATGGATGAAGTACATGCACAGTTTCCTGGCCATTTTCAGAATCTTCTGAAGATCGGTGGAAGACTTCAGGAACCTTTTCACCTTGAACACAAGCGCCATGCAGAGCGCATGGACCATCCCTCCTCGGTGCAGCGCGGACACCATGTTACTCCCATTGTCTGTCACCATGGTTCCGATTTGCAGTTGGCGTGGAGAAAGCCACACATCGATTTCTTGCTGCATGACGCGGAGCAGTTCCTCCCCTGTGTGACTTCGTTCGCCGAGGAAAGCCAGGTGTAGAACTGCGTGACACCGCTGTGCCCTACACATGTGGTATGATGGAGCAGTACTTGTGGAAGCTGAGATGGTGGTGGTGGTGGAGGAGGCGGACATTGGCGCAGGAGCCGCAGTTTGACAAGGTGGAGGAGAAAGCGGCGTCTCCTGTCCAAGTTGTTGGTGTGCCTGGGCCGGAAGCACATTCACCGAGTGAGCCGTAAAGGACATGTGCTGGCCCTGACCGTAGTTACAGCTCCAGACGTCTGCGCTGCCGTACACCTTGGAACAAACCGATAAGCTCAAGGACTGGCCCACCTTCTGTTCTACATATTTATGAAGTGCTGGTACTGCCTTTTTGGAAAATAAATTCCACTATTTGGAAAGGGAGGGACCGCAGTACCAACAACTTGGACAGGAGCTCGGTCAGCTTCTGCACCTTAGGATGGTTGGACGCATACCGTTGTCTCTTTGCAATCGCCTCGCTGAACGACTGCAGAGGTGGTGGAGCCTTGACTGGCTACAATGGCATGCGTGCCACTGGCCGCTGCTGCGGCGGCTGGATGGACTACCACGTCTGAGCCACGTTTCTCCCAGGCCACCAGATGGTGACGCTGCATGTGTTGACGCAGGGCCGTGGTGCCAACGTTAGCTCCCTGGCCACGCTTCACTTTCTGCCCACAGATTCTACATAACCCATATTCGGCTCCTCCGGTTTCTTAGCAAAGAACTGCCACACCGTCGAGTAGCTAATTTTACCGCCAATGCTCCGCACTAAGTGACTACTGCCGCCGCTGCCTCGTTGAGCCCCTGTGCCGCTACTTTCTCAGACCTGCGAAGTGGGTTTTCTCCACCGTGGCCGCTTGGCTCCCGACTAGTGATGAGCGATTACGTTGACTATCGTCATCGGGTCGATAGTCGATATCGGCAGTTATCAATAAGATATCCGATAGTCGATAATAGATTATCGCCGATGACCATTAAGTCTAGGGGAGGACAACACTTTATTCTTAACCCAACAGGGATGGGTAAAAATTCCCCCAGCAA